>JAGXOD010000005.1:5065000-5350000 GCA_020368025.1 Brachyhypopomus occidentalis
AGACCCAGCTCAGGTAAGGAACTCACCCCCTAACAGACCCAGCTCAGGTAAGGAACTCACCCCTAACGGACCCAGCTCAGGTAAGGAACTCACTCTCCTAACAGACCCAGCTCAGGTAAGGAACTCCCCCCCTAACACACCCAGCTCAGGTAAGGAACTCACCCCTAACAGACCCAGCTCAGGTAAGGAACTCACCCCCTAACAGACCCAGTTCAGGTAAGGAACTCACCCCCTAACAGACCCAGTTCAGGTAAGGAACTCACCCCCTAACAGACCCAGTTCAGGTAAGGAACTCACCCCCTAACAGACCCAGTTCAGGTAAGGAACTCACCCCCTAACAGACCCAGCTCAGGTAAGGAACTCACGCTCCTAACAGACCCAGTTCAGGTAAGGAACTCACCCCCTAACAGACCCAGTTCAGGAGCTGGCAGGTGGAGGACACCACCCTTGAGCCCTCAGCCCCTGTGGACACATGCAGGATGGGGATGGGAGAGACCACGCCCCACTGGAGCAGCACATCCCTCACACACCCTCAGGCAGGCAGGAGACACCGCTTAACCGGGCAAAAACAGAATAACAACACTAATACAAACCAGCGTTGGAATATAAGAACGAGAGATATACACACATATGGTGTTTCTGGGAAACAGACTGGCCTTGTAAACAATCAAACACAGCGCATCCTGGTTTGAATTCATGCCACAGTTTAGATTACTTATGCATTTGCTGATGTTGATACATAAGACTGGCTAACATTGCAATTAAAATGTCACAGCTATTCCCAACATGAACAAAGGGAGCATGAAATGGTCCTTAATATTCTCTCAACATTTAATTCTCAGTACCTGCAAAGCAGAGGAAGTGCCTTATCAGCACAAGTAGTTTGTTGTATGCTACTTGTGTCATGGGTCATCTGGGTCCTATTGAAAATTGGCTTGGTAAACTGCTTTAAGCTCCTTAAGCTAGGACACACACGTGAGGGAGGTGTTGGAATAGCAGCGGTGGAGTGTGTGTGCGTGTGTTGGAGGGGGGGGGGGGGATGTTCACAGATTGAAAGTCACAAACAAACAGCGGCCACCTCCAGCTCCGCGCGTGAATAAGTTCATGGGCAATATGCTAAACACCGCAGCAACACGGCATTTCCACGCCCGCTTTCTCCCCTCCATTCTGGGCCACTCTTTCTCCTCGCCCGCCTTCCCTTTCACCCCTGGCTAATTATCGTGCGTCTTTCCTTTTGATAAAGAGTCTCTTGCGTGAATTAGTACAATATTGCGGAGGCCCCTCCCCCCTCACAACAGACCGAGCCCCCCTCAGAGCCCGCTAGCACTGGACCACCTTGCACACGTATTGGCCCCAAGTTTCTCTGTATAACACTTGTCAGCAGTATGCATATGGAGATTGGAGCATCCATTTTAACTGCTAATTCCCTCCCTCTCCTGCTTCTTTCCACTCTAAAGGCCCCACACTGTGCACCACCCAACCATCACAAGCAGAGAATGCTGGGACCTCATGCTGGGGGCAACAAGACGTCCCACTATAGAAGCAGGGCAGGTGGGGGAGGGCTAGTACACAAGGGGTCAGAGCAGGGGTACACTAATAGACAGGACACACTTCCCTTAGCATAACACCCCCCCCCATAACCTCCTCCGCATGGGTTGGTATGGTCCAGTCAGGGCGGCAGCTGCATGAGACCTGCACAGGGCGGACAGGGAAGGTGACTCACAGTGAGACTCGCGTCACAAAGTTACACGGAAGGTGTGGAGCTCCACGGGTGAAGCTGCAAAACCCTCCAACCCCAAACAGCCCTGAGATCAAGCGTGCAGACCGTGTGCTAACGGCATCAGACTTTTGGAAAGACTCTTCAAGATTGTTTATGAAGTTATACATTTAGTAATGAATGCACTGAGTCATTTAACACCTTACAATTAACATAAAGCACTTACATACGTCCAAGTGTTTGTTTGCATGCTAATGTTTTATGTACATATGTGCAGTATCTGTACTTACAAATATATACATTATGCTTAATATAGGATCAGCACAGACACTACTGCTCTCTCAGGATTATTTACTTTGAGGCTAATTATTCTAATATATCATACAATTAATGCGTTACTCTTGATACTACTGAGAGCAGAGTAGAATGCTCATCCATTTTGCTGCATATGAAGATAAGCTACATTAAGTTACTTTAAAGAGGGGCCCTGGGCCCATGATGTCATGAGAAAAACTTTCTCCTTTCTCTGCAAGCTGTGGAGAACAGGCTCACTGTAGCAGAAGAGCCTCTCAGAAGCATAAGCCAATCAGAATAAGAATGAGGAGCAGTGGCTTTCACACTGAGCTTAATCCAGAGGCCAGCATGACACAGGGCTCTTCTGCACAAGAGAGAGAGGTTGAGAACCGCTGGCTGGTGTGTGTGTGTGTGTGTGTGTGAGAGAGAGTGAGAGAGAGAGAGAGACAGAAAGAGAACAGGAGAGACTGAGCGTGAGACACAGAGAGAGCAGGAGAGAAAACAGAGTAATGTAGAGAGAAAGAGAGAGCAGGAGGGAGAGAGAGAAAGAGGGAGAGAGAGGGAGAGAGAGCGAGAGACAGAGAGAGAGAGAGAAAAAGTAACTGCACGCACTTGACCCAAGCCTGCGTGTTGACTAATCCTCTGATCAGGATGCCAGGAGGTTTGTGGAGTCTGAGGCTCCAGGCTGCTCCTGATTGACTGCCACACTCACACTAATGCACTGAGATCATGCCCCCCCCCCACCCCTGTAAAATACACACACACACACACACACACACACACACACACACACACACTTCAGAGAGGAACATATCATAAACTCAAAATCATACAAGCCCACTACTTACACAAACCACCGATAGGCCGCACACATATAAAGACCAGTCAGCCTAGTTTATAAGAGGCAGGGAGACATTACGCTGGAGTTAGCAGGTGTCTGGGGCCAAAGACCACCAGAGGGCAGTCAGTGTGACCTGGCCAAGAGAAAGCAAGCAGTTGCTCCTCCGGGAGGGAGGCGTGGGCTGTGTGTGTGTGTGTGTGTGTGTGTGTTTTGAAAGCAGGGTGTCGCTGCTGGCACGCAAACACTTAGCGCTTGTCCCCGTGAGTGCGGCAGTAGGCCCTAAATCCCCTCGTTTTGTCCAGACAAATTGACGGAAGCCGGGTTCTTGTTTGCCCAGGCGCCCTGGCCGGCTGTGGGAAGGGGCAGCGGGGAGAGCGGAGCATCAAAGCCACACATTGCCTGGGACTGGAAGTAGTAAACGCCCTGGTCTGAGGACGGGCCTCTGGCACTGCAAGGGAGGACCAGCACAACCGGCAGGAAAGCCAACATCTGCCTGACCTGTCCCCAGAGAGGAAGAGGGACGGGGCGTTGTGGGAGTGCAGATCACCTCCAGGGGGCAGCAATGAGCAAAACAGTAGAGAGATGAAGCAAGGCAGTGCAGAAGAACTTCAATTAAAGTACAAGGCGAAACCAACCAGGAGCTGAAATTCAGTCCAAATCCAGGCCACAGCCCAGCAGTTACAGGAAAACTACCTCTGAACATCAGCTTTCCTGTCCAATAACATCGAAAGAAAGAAAAAAAAAACTCCTGATAAACTCGAAGTCTGGTCGAAGCATTTAAACAAATCACTTCTACTGATAATGAATTACAATAACAGAGAACACTGTAGTCAATACGATATTTACAACATATATGAATATTTGTGGTGGTGGTATACAACCGGGGGTCTGCCAAGCGTGCGGTAATAAGACATGGATGGGAGACAAGGAAATGAGAATGTGGGGGTGTGTGTGTGCGCCCGTGTGTGGTGCCATACGATGGTCGGTGCTGGACGCTAGCTGTAGAACTAATCCTGTTACCCCAAACACACCCCTAACCACACCTCTTCCTCTTCTCTTTGAAGCATCTCTTCTTTTTACTCATCCCCCACCTCACGTCACCGTGTCACCCCGAGAGGCTGGCTTTATTTAGGCCGTCAAAGAAATGGACAGAAAAACATATAAACTGATGCCTACGATCATATGGTACCTGAATGGAACCTCCACTTCCCTCCTGAGTCTTTGGGCCCTATTTGGGTTCATTCCTCAACGTAAGAAAACATTTGGAGGAGTAATTACCAGCCCTGCCACCTGAAAGTGATCAGGGTTTGCTCATGGTCATTACTAGCTACACGCGCTAGTAATCCAGGATGAAACTCATCTTCAGGTCTATTTTGACTTGTAGACGAAACATACGTTTCAAGGGAGGCAAAGAGCTTGTCTGAAAACTAGAATCACAAATAACAGTGTACACAGACAACAAAACCATGAGATCCAGTAAGCTGAGGTGCAGCAACAGACAAGTGATCACAGGGTGCTGACGCTAATCACTGGCGTGGAAAACTATCCGCCAGGGGTGGAACTGGGGCATCGGGAAAGGGTTTGCTGAGACACGACGGGACGTTTCCTTACAGGGACCCGAAGATGCGACAGGGCATTCAGGTTACTGAATGCTAATGCTAAAAAAAAAAACCTCCTTGTAACACATCTGCTGGGTAAATAGTTTCTGAAGTAGGGAAACAAAACTAGCCTTTTATGGAGGGTGCAGAAGCAAGACACACACACTTCCACATTCCCATCACATTGGTTTTTCATGTACTATACACTTTTTCAAGTCATTAACTGGGAAATCAATAAGGAAACCAAGGAAACCTTGAGGAGTTTTAGTTGTGTGTGTTTGTAGAAGACTTGGTTGTCAAAGTGCCTTGAAAGGTGTTAAACTGCCATTGGTTTGATTCAGACTGTCTCTTCACATTGCTAACTAAGCACCTGTCAGGTACAATACAAAGCAGGACCATATGAATACCATTCATGTAGATGGCCAGAGATTTTGTTTTTACTTGTATGTGATATATATTGTATCTTGATATATAAAGGATATACAAACCACCAGTTTTCACACTTTAATTAGATTCTTGACATACACACACACACACACGTCACATTTAAATCATCTTCATTCTGCTATACTATCAAGAACATTACCCCCAAATTACCCCCAAACATTTCTCTAAAAAAAAAAAAACCTCTCGCGCTCCTTGTGAACCTAGTGGGCAGTGTGCACCCTCTACTGGACAACGGTTAGAAATGCAACCAAGCAATTTCGCAGATAGGTGTTTTTCTAGTAATGCCTGCCCATTGGATGGCTCTGTTCAAAGTTCGTTCTTCTACGTTCAAAAAACATTTGAAGCTAAAGCCAACTTTACTTTCTTGAAGTAATTTTAAGTTTAACAGAAGCGAACTAAGTGAACATTCACAATGCATGTTGTAATGCTAAAATTTGTTTTTGTGATCTTTTTTGTCTGATCTATTGCTGAATAGCATCCAAATATGATCCACATCCAACATCAACCAGAACAGAAGAGAAAATCACACTGCATTTGTTTAGGCTTCCACACAGAGATCAGACCCACTCCAGTGCCTGTGTGTGTGAGTGCAGGTAAGTGTTCATGCGGCTTCTTCAGGTCTGCCGTGTCTCACCCACCCTCACTTCCCCGCGAGCTTCAGGACATCGCGCACCATGGCTCCGATCCCGTCAAAGATCAGGTGCAGCTTCGTGTCACACATGAACGCCGGAGACGTCACAACCTTATTCTTCACATCAACGTGGGCCTCGTGAAGGGGCTAAAGGTCAAGGGTCAACACTTGAAAGCAAACTTTTTAAGATGAATTTCAGCAGTGCGAGCGCTTCTGTAAATAACACGGTTTATGCGCGCGGAGGCATGAAGGAATTCGTTCACAGCAGCGCGCGCGGGGGCAGGATATGGTGACCTCCTTAACCTTGTGCTTGGCGCCGAGCGCGGCTATGGCCTGGGCGGTGCCGGCGTACGGCCACTTGCCTCCCTGCTCCTCCTCGTGGCCTACGGTCACCTCCACACCGGGGAGCACCTTTGCCGCCAGCACCGGCGAGATGCAGCACAACCTAGCAGAGGAAGAGGAAGAGGGGAGGAAGAGGATTGTGATGGCATACACGGGCTGAAGGACTCTTAACAGACAGTAAACTCACCCAATAGGCTTTCCTGCTTTATGGAAGTCCTTCAAGACACGCTCTACCTCCTTATTCACACTACAGTCCTTTCCATCAACAGCAAACGAAGACCTGGTCTCCACAGACAGTAATACAAATTAAAGACAAAACACAAACAAATGAAAATCGGCTGAACGGCACATAAACTACACTGTTGGAGAATGAAATTAAAGGTAAAAGCAGTGACAATGTATTCTTCAGTAAAAAGCCTGTACACATTAACCATCTCAGCCCCAGTCACCTCCCAGTCAGCCCCCAGTCAGCCCCCAGTCAGCCCCCTCTGTGCTTCTTACAAGTTTTTGGCAGCCCCAAATCCCCCAGGGAAGATGACTGCATCGTGGCTGGTAGCACTCAGCTTAGCCAGGTCTGTGATGCTGCCCCTGGCGATGCGGGCCGACTCTGCCAACACGTTCCTGGAGCCCACACACACACACACACACAAATTGTACAGTTAGAAAGATGGTGAACTCAAGCAATGAAGAGACAACCAGTGTGAAAAATGCTGCATCTCCACTGGACCTCCACTCTGGTCCCACGCATCACCTGGATTCCATCTCTGCAGGCTGCCCCTTGCTGTGGTCTACAACATGCATCTGCTTCACATCAGGTGCAAACATCTGGACCTCTGCACCTCCTCGACTCAGGTGCACCAGGATTCTGTAAACACACGTGCTTCAGTTTCACCATGTCTAAACGGACGTATTTTCCAACACCCTTTACTGCAGAATCTATGTCCAGGAGGAGCGGCCGGGTGCAGGATGGGAAACACCAAGTTAATTCACGTCTTTTTAGGGAAATTCCTGTAGCTTAAAAATGTTGTCGCTGAAGCAAAATTCATTTAAAAAAAATCAACTGAGTAAAACCGTAGCCGCTGATACTCACGCAGACGCCTCGTGGATCTCAGTACCATCATACACTCCACAGCCTGACAACACCTGGTAACCAAAAATCAAAGTATTTACACAGCTCTGACTGCTCAAAGAACGACTGACACCTCAGTCCGCATCTAAGCAGCATCAGGCAAAAATATGTCAGCGATCATGAGAGAGTTAAGTCTCATTTTTGCAGTCAAATAGCATCTCTTCTGAAAAGACTGAAAAAGTCTGTTTCTGGTCAACTTGTCGGTTTTGTCTAACCCGAATACAACTTCATTGCACGCCTCAGGAAGAAGTGTTGTGTTTAAAACGTTGTGTCTCTCATTTCTTGACTAACGTATTCGCCTTTCTGTCGCATTGCATATCACATTTTTATTTTCTTTCTCGAATGCTTAAAGTGACCCGACAGTTGCATGGCCGACTACTTACCACGGCGACTTTTGCGCCGCTACATGTGGACGTTGTATGCATGAAGCCTGCGTGCGACCTCACCAGACAGGGATATGATTTGGACATCAGTGATCGAACCGCCAACATTGTGCACAGTAACGTCGGGACCACAGCCTGTTCAAGGACGGCGTTTAACTGGGCCAAACGTGCGGCTGTCTCGAGTTTTGTAATCTGTAAACTCACAACTGCAGTTTGGCTGTAGCAGAGTCAGGATTGGTAATCCGTGCTAAAATATCCGATTACTTCTACGTAGTTTCACTAGTATAGCAATGAAGCTTAAGGCAGAATCGCGTCTTTCAAAATATGTTTATCGTATAGTATAGTATAGAAACGAATTATTGTAGCGTTTTAATGGTGCGCAACAGCAAACCGCTTAAAGCGTTAACCTAGCAATATTACGGTAGTCTTCTTCTGCGAATCTTTTACGTGACTCTATTGTAGCACTATAGCGACACTTGGCGGGAAAGGTGAGTAGTAATTTAGAAAACGACGGATTTGAGTCAACGTGACCCCATGTAAATACGGGTTATAAAACAAAACAAAATCTAAAAAGTTGTTGACCTTCTGATATTTGTTGTGAAAAAATTCAATAAAATAGGTTTTTTTCATTTAAATTGTGGTGTAGAATAGAAGTATATGTACAAGTAGAATATATGCATTTATTTGAAATTCACATTTCACATTTAAATGAAAAAAAGAAAATCCCCCCAAAAAATCCAATGATAAAAGTCAAATGTAAAAAGTAGAGTACAAAATTAAAATGTCTGACCTTTGTTAAGGTCATCTTGACCTCATAATGCTGCATAGCTTATTACAATAGAATAAGGTCTGTAAACCTCTGTAGCAGAAGTGCTTCTACTTGTTTATCCTGAATAACACAAAAGCATATACAGACATAGGCACACTGAGGACAATAACATACCAGTTTACTGTTCTTTTAGCTTGTTTGATGTGAAATTGCCATATAAAGCACCCTTGAACAAAGGAAAGGTCCTATATGATTAATAAAGAAGATGATGATGATGATGACAACGATACCTGATAATAGGTTTTTTAGTTGATGAGTCATGTCTTTGGACATCATATTTGACTATTTTGGATCTGAATGGTTCTGGATTCATTCTGACTAACTACAGATGGTGGCTGTTGAGGCCATCTTGAGGATAAACAGTCCCCTCCATCACAAACTGACCTTTCACTCTCTCATTGGCTCATTCTCCTCTTCAAGCAGGCTCTTGATTGGCTCTTCAGCTGGGGAAGCTGGGGAAGGCTGCAGAATAGGAGCTGGTGACATTGCTGTTCACACAATAATAATATGGGAATAATATGGAATAATATGGGAATAATATGGGAATAATATGGTTGCTAGTAAGGACAACATTTTCTATTGCTTGTATGTACACATAACCGAATCCACTAACACAGGTTGAATAATTTGTTGCTAACTCACCAGTGATATCTGCTAATAACTTCATGGAAGGTTTTTGCAGCTGCTCTACATGGTTCCTGGCAATGTTCTCGAATGTCCTATAATTGATAAATCCAGGAAGCTCTTTTCCCCCTACAGAGCTTTGCATATTCGCCAACCTTTTCACAAAGGTGTTCATCAATTAGGCAGAAGGGGGATAGAGGAGATACATACATGTGAAGGACAGAAACGAGACATGCAAGGGAAGGAAAAGCCGTAACTGGAGGTCAGACCACATGAGGAACTCGACCTTCACCATGTACTGAATGTACTTTTTTCCCCCAAAAAGAGCATTTTTACCCAAATACAAAAAGAACATACAAATGTGCAATAAAACGAGATTTTGTATAGTTCCTCATAACCTCATAATCACGACAAAAAAAAAACCAAAACAATGTGTATCACATATGTTAAAATCTTTGCACAACATGGTTTCAGGGAAACACCTATGTAAAAGTTTATAAGGCACTTCTCTCACCTTATAGTAAATAATTAATATGTATGGTAGCATTCAGATATGGCGACTGTGAAGTCTGGCCTCTATTTGCAGAAACCCAAATAGCTTACATAAACAAGTTACTGACCAAAAGTTCAGGTCCTTCTCCACCCCTCGCGACCTAACCGAATACACAGGACTGATGCATGGGCTCAATTTGCCCTCATAGTACAGTATATGTTTATTCTACTTGTAATTCAGTCCATGGTCCTGGCTTCCTCGGTGCTTGATGGGATGCTTATACACAACAGAGCAAATTTTAGCAAACAGCATTACAAGCTACAAATAGTTAAACCTAGATTAGCTGCATAGATTATCTTTTGCAAATTACGTACGTTTGCTTTCATGTTTCCTTTCCCAGTTCCATCTGAGACCTGAGGATAAGAGACTAATCCTAATCCTAATTTCATAGTTACTCCAAGGTAGAGTTGGCAACATAACGGATTCACTGTGGTTCCTATCCACTATTCATCAATATTCCCCAGGCCATGAGACAGAACACAAATATCAATGTTTTATACAAGATGTGGGAGGACATGCACCCGTCAATAATCCCTGCTCACAATTCCTCCTGCACCTTAAACAGTTCTGATTTTCTGGTTTGTTTGATTTTTAATAATGGAGTGATGTCACAATGTAGCCAGGTTTGAAGGATACAAAAGGGCTGCGTCCTGTGTATATAGCTGTGTATATTTGTGCTTCGCATTAGTGGAGTTCAGCAACCCCGCCGTGAGACGCATAGCTTTATCAGCAGCGCATACAGTACGAAGTTTAGTAGATAGAGGATTTAACCCCCATTTACTTTAGTTCTGTATGTAGAACCGACGAATTCCAGTTGACAGATGAAGTATTTCCCTTATTTCTGTTCGATTTTGAGCAAAAGAATGAGACCTGCATTTTACGATTGAGTCAACAATGATGGAAATCGCTGTTTTACAGAATATGACTAAATATTGCTCACTGTCGTTTTAGTTCCCCTTTAAATGATTTTGTATTATGCATTGTGGACTGTAACGGGGGCCTCAGCAGAGAGTGTATGCGGAGGTAGGGTAGCATAGCGTGCTGGGACAGTGCTCAGTGCGTTACTGGGAGCAGGTTCCGTTGGCTAACCTTGTAGCGATCTCAGGCGATGTGCCTGAATGTTCTTCTTACAGTTTTAGGATAGTAAATAAGAATGGATTAACTTAATGTGTGTGGTGTTTGATGTTGGCTCTAAATCAGATCTGTATTACCAAAGGTGGTATCAATATTACACTACCTATGTCTAAACGTTTTATAACTAATAAAACATGGTATGGCATAGATGTTGCCTATGCATCTTCAAGGTAATAAATGACAAGAGGAAAAAAAAAACGTATTTTTGTCTGAGTTTATTCATGAAGCACAAAGTGCATTGGTCACTTACTAACAGCGCAGCTTTGTTGTATGGAAGCAGTAGCTTGTCCAGGGCTCAGCACGATGTCCGACTCCCCTAGCACAGGCCGCAGCAAGCGCATTAAGGCGTTAATGAGAGTGAAACGCAAGCTTAGTTGAACAGGATATCAGAGGTAGCAAAATGCATTTGAAGCCTGGAGAGACGCAGCTAGCTGTCGATGTTGCTTGCGGTGTCTAATGGATAATGCACAGTGTTGTTTGTTGGTTGATAACACTGTTGCGTCTCCGCTCTGTCTCTCTCTCTCTCTTTTTCTCTCTCTCTCTCTCTCTCTCTCTCTCTCTCTCTCTTTCTCTTTCTCTTTCTCTCTGTCTCTCTGTCTCTCCCCTTCTCAATGTTTCTTATGTGAGTAGTGGTCACAGAGAAACAATTCTTTGGCTATGTCATGTTTCACAGGAATGGCCTTGGAAACCAACATCAGCATGGGGCTTTCAAAGTTGTAGAAATAGCTTCCGACCACGACCGTCACACCCTTGGGTCCACACATGGCTGTATCAATCTTCTTAAAGGTGCTGATGGGTTTGGGCTTTTCCACTTTTGGTGGGGTGGCTTTTGGGTCCACTTCAAAGAGCTGTTTACCTGCGTATCATCCAATGGTACCACAGGAGCATACAGAGAGAAACCAACATTACGTCACAAACGATCATGCACATCTTTACCTTCACGTCTTGTGGTAGAAGCTAATATTTGATGCTTTTGTACCTTTGATGATATAAACAGTATTCTTGTTAGGACAAATAAAGGCGGCATCCACTGGGCCTTCAATGCCGAGTTCCTCCTTTAGAGTTTTGGGGTAGCCCGGCATTGGCTCGAATGGCTGTCCGGGTGTGTGTACTACTGTATGGGCAAACACCTTGTCACCCTGCAAACAAGCAAACAAGCAATACATGCTAAAATGTGACCGAGCTGTTTTCTACCAATTAAAATCATGTTAGGTAGTAGCCAACTAAAGAGCGTGGGACAAACGATTGTCGCTTCGCACAGCAACGCCAACCTTGATGATGTGGATGTGACCCTCATGAGAGTAGGCAGCATCCACATTACTGTGCAGACCTTTGAAGATCTTCTCAATCTCATCAGCGTGGAAGGTATGGTTAACGACACTGAGGAAGTGGTGGTCTGGGGAGGAGGATAAGCGATATTTTGTTCCAGCTGTCTGCGCTGCATCTCAGTACAATTATAACAGCATCTCTATCTGAAATATGATGACTATTTTTGTGGCAGTGTGCTTTGCATAACTGTGAACACTCAGACTGACCTCTGAAAGCAAATAGATCCCCATCATCCTCTTCGGTGATGCTGTCCAGGTGAGCTCGGCTGCACTGCTCTCTCTCAGTATGCTCATCGGCGGTCTTATTCTCTACGACACGAGAGTTTACGCAGTCACAAACATCCAAAGGGACATCAATGATCCCTGCTTAGCTATTGCTATCCCCCCCCCCCCCACACACACACACACACTCTCATGCCTGCTCTTTTCACCTACCAAAGTGGGGACATCTGATGAAGTATCCACGGATATCTTTGGGATATTTTCCATGGACGTTCATTATAATAGGGTCAAACTTGGAGAACTTGTTTCCGTGGAGACAGTAGTAGTGTCCCATGTACCGGAAGGCGGCGGTGCAGTTGGGCATGCTCTGTAATTCTTTCTCGTCAACCTTCTTGGTGTTTATGTCAAAGTGGTAGACCTTATGACCTAGGGTTTACAGAAGGAACATCTGCAGTGCTTCGTGTATTGCGTTATTGCTTGTGTAATATCTGTAAAGAAATGTAATCTCTCTGACTAAATCCTAACCCTTCTAGTTTTAGGACGTAGACGTCTGTCATACCCTTGAAGAAGATAACAGAGTCATCATGGCAGTCGGGCTTGGGGCATTCCACTGAGGCATCCAAGTGGTCTGGAATGCCAGGGAAGACCTCAGAGATATCTTTAGGATAGCCCGCCTCCAGTGTGCCCTTGTCATAGCAGAAGACCTTGTTGTCCTACATACAGAGGAGCAAAAAGTTCACGTTGACAATCAGACTCTGATTTTAAGGCGTGGTAGAAGGAATTTGTGACAAAGGTATTTTTGAAACGTCCAAACGTCTAAAATGCAGGATAAAGGCAGCATAAAGTACCAAGAAGAAGAACTGGTGGTCGTGTTGCTCATGGTGGTCTTTGCTGTGCTCAGAGTGCATGTGGAAAGCAGCATCCACGTGTCCTATGTGATGTTGGTCGTCCAGCTCATTGAAGGTCTTGTTTGAAAGTTCACTTTCAGTATGGAAGCCCTTGTACAATTTTTCACCTAATACCAGTAATCAGAAATAGAGGGTTAGCCAAACACTTCAAAAACAGCAAAACAATAATTAAATTCTTTCCATTCACTTGACATGTTGGGCCAGGTAGATCGTCTTTGTTCTCACTCACCCTTGAAGAAATAGAGCATCCCCTCCTCATTCACAGTGACTGCATCAAACTCGATCCCCTTACAACGCTCGTCATGGTGGGCGTGATGTTCATGGTGGGCGTGGTCATCATGGTGGCCGTGGTCGTCATGGTGAGAATGGTCATCATGGTGTGGATGTTTGGCATGATCACCAGGTGCATCTGATTCAAACAACAGTTTCTTACTTAATAGTTTCTTAATACTATAATGAAGTTTAATACTTAATACTCTGGTGAGGCCGTTTTCATTGCAAGGCTTTTTTTTTGCCTTCCCTGTGTGTTTTATGTAAATATGCGCTCTGATGTAGATGGACGATTATTCTTAGTTGCGCCGCACAACACAACATGGTGGGAAGCACTTATTCTTAAACCAGCGGTCCCAGTTTGCCCACTAAGAACTCACCTCCTGCATCATGTTGGCCCTGGTGATGCCTGAACAGCGAAAGTCAGAAGGAGAGGAGAGAAGGGAGAATTTATGCTATGAAATCAAAGAGAACTTTCAACAGTGCATCATGTAAATATCTTCAAAAACATGCAAAGCATTAACATGTTTTTATGAAAAATCTTTAAGCCTTTAACAAATAAGTAGCCTGCATGGAATACATTTAACATCTCAAAGCATCAGAAGATATTCAATATTCAGTAATCCCTGCCAGTGCCTTACATTTAAAAAAGCTGTGCATTTCACACAATGCAGCTTTTAGCACAGGCTTAAGCAGACATATTAAAATCAGCCAGGAATGAGTTCCTGATAAAGTTACAGTTACTGATAAAGCTTTCAGTTAAATGAGCATTCAAGAATTCAAGAACATGTTCTGGACAGGGAGAGAAAGAAGAGGAGAGACGTTGAGTGAGCAGGACTCACGAGGGTGCAGCCAAGCTGAGGGTGAGAGCCAGGCAGAGGCCAAGGGTCCAGGCAAGCAGCTTCATGGCTGGGAGGGTCTGGTGGTTCCACTAGAGGGACAACTCAGCTGGAGAAGGTACCAGACCACCAATGTCTCCTTCTCTATTTATAGCTACTGTTCCTCAGGCAAGGAACGCCTCCAATCATTGTTAGCATAGTGCACGGGGGGGGTCAGTGGAGGTGGGGGGTCAGTGGGGGTGGGGGGGTGCATGCTCCCAAGCTCACACGTGCACCTCACATTCAATAGGAGGTCACAAAAGTATGTCAGGATAATTTAGCTCTTTCTGCTGATCTCTTCAATTATACTGAGAAGATAAGTATAATGTTGAGCTCAAACATTGTTATTGAATTTCCATTACTGTTGTAAACTTGTAAGATCAATGCTCAGTGTTTGCTTAGTTCCTTCAGTTTGTTCTGTTTTTCAATCAATACTGTCTATTACTGTGCCTAGTGGAATATGTACTTTCTGTCCCTTTTGCAAAGGCCTTTGCAAATCTGAAAGAAATTTCTTGATATGGTCTTTGTAATTAAATAGCATTAATAATAAATACTTGAGAATACAGAAGAGAAGCACCTCCAGACCTTCAAAACCATACTGAAAAGGCCTGCACAGAAGGGACTGCACAGAAGGGACTGTGCAGATGACACTGTGCAGAAGGGACTGTGCAGATGACACTGTGCAGATGACACTGTGCAGAAGGGACTGTGCAGAAGGGACTGTGCAGATGACACTGTGCAGATGACACTGTGCAGATGGGACTGTGCAGAAGGGACTGTGCAGAAGAAACTGTGCAGAAGGGACTGTGCAGATGACACTGTGCAGAAGGGACTGTGCAGAAGAGACTGTGCAGAAGGGACTGTGCATAAGGGACTGCTCATTCAGATTCATTATATTCATTATTCATTATGTTTTTCTAACCCACCATCACCCATTTGTCTAAACCAGTGAGTCAGTTCCACTGGTCACACCATTCACGCACATTTCCTCAAAATCTAGCCCCATTCCTTCATCTTCTGAATAGTCTGCTTTAAAATGGGAAGGATGTAGAAGTGGAAAAACCCTGCAAGAGGTAAAGGAGACGGTGGTAAATCAGATATGATACGTATGCGGATAACCGTAGTAATGTCACATGTCATGAGCGATTGAAGGGAACGTCTTTGAAGTGCCTTTGCATGGCATGCAGTAATGGAGCGATGTTACACGCAGACATGTCGTGAAGCGCCGAGCCTCGTCTGGGGAGTTTTAATCATTAGCTCACAACTGATCACCAAACTCTTGCGTCAGTCGTGAATACACAAAGGGACACCCCATTTACTGCAGCAGCATGAAGGCGGAGGTGGACTTTGTTCCCGAGAGTTCACAGATCCAAAGTCACAGATTCAGTGTCTTCCAGTTCGGGGGGAGATGATCAGACATGACACACAAAGACATCCCACAGTTTCGGAGGCGTTTTTGGCAACAGTGACTAGCTGGCTTACGCAGCAGCATGCCACATTCAGTCAGGTCTATCGGTGCCCCACACAGCATCTCTGGACAGGGGTTGCATTATATGGGGACTCAGGGTTGTCATAGCCTTGAAGCTTCTAGCTGAAGTGTTAGGGGGGACTGAATACTGGGACTTTAGGCATTGTGAAGATGTTGGCATTATCCAGCCTTGCTATGCTTTCCTCTTGTTGTCTGCATGTTCAAACGATCTCAAATGCTGCATCATTGCACCCATGGGAATGGTTTATGCTTCCTCGGCAAAGAGCCTACATTGACTTTACTAGAATGATCATTGGCCACAGGGTTGTGGGAAGCCGGGGTTTCAAGAGCTCTTCGCACAGATTGGTGTTCACTTGTGTGACAATGTGAGAGTAACAATGGACTTCAGCTTATCACTGAAGCAGACCAGACATTGCAGAAAACAAACAGTATCTGATTCGTGAATTCAGCACTATATCAGCCTATCATTGCTTGGCTTGCCTGGATCATTTGGGCAGAGTTTGAACATCTAATTTAAGGCCATGTGCATAGAGAATGACAGTAACGCAAAACCAGAAGCTTGACATTTTCTGTTTGGATATTGAGATGCTGCCCATTTAACCACCAATAATTCAGCTGCATTGTTGTCTGGGGTTCAACCTCTGTACTCACATCTTGATTTTATAAGACCAAATATAGTATGAACTGTACAGAATAAACCATTACAGCAGATTGCAAATCGTTTGAGTGAATAAATGTATAGCCTCTAAGTTTAATGAACTGACAAGAGATTTTACCAAGAGATTCCAGTGGTGATCAGAAAAGGATCTCTGGACAGATTACTGCATCGAGAGGACCCCCTGATCAAGCAAGATCGCCACTAAAAGTCACCTGAAGTGCTCACAGCAACAACAACAACAACAACAGGTTCTAACAACAGCTGCACAGTATCAAGTGTGTAAGTACAAGAGTGCAATAGAAGAACACAAACGCACTCTTCTTCCACAAACGTCTTCTTCCACTCTTGTGTATTATCTCTGTCAGCTATGTCACCATTGGTCAGGTCTTTGCAAACAGGGAACCTTCTTATGTTGTTTCATGAAGTTATCCTGTCACTCCATTAGTCAGCAGTTCTTGCACCCGTCACTGTCTGAGGGAGACAGTGCAGACTATTTGCAGAGTATATTCACACAATCTGATTGGCACAGATGAGATTAGTGTATAATAAGGTGAAGACAATCAGTTAATTGTTCTTAATTTGCTCTACAGCAGAAAATGTGACAATATTACTTGCAAAAATTATATTGGGTAATTTTTTTTAATGGCATTGATTAAATAGCTGATTGTTTTGGTTTTGTCTTCATATGTTCATATTTTTAAAGCAGTCTACACATTTGTTTATGCTCATTAGCACACTTGTACATATTCAGCCCATTCTGAACCCTGCACTAAAAATGATTAACCTCATACCTAGAAACCTTGCCTTTATACTAAGATCAGCAAACAGTACTTTAACGTGAATACCAAATAATACATTTACTTACATAAGTGTCCAGTTAAAAAGGAAAATCTGAGATACATCAAGTACATGTTCATTTCATATTATACCATCCCAACTTCACAAAGGTTTCTGATTTTCTGTATAAAATCATATTACATTGACATTCCTGCAGAAGTACATTTATTATATGAGCAACTGTTACGTCATGCAATGAAAACAAATCAAACAGGGTACCAGTATGACTTCAGTGTATTGTCAAATAGAGAATGTGCTATTCTAGTTGGACATTTTTTTAAAAAAATGCATGCTCGGTTTTGGTTTTCTACCAGTTCAACCTCCACCTGTTTTTTTAGCGGCTAATCTAGGTTTGGCTTCTGAAAGATGTGCGGGTGCGAGGAGAGCTCATGTGGCGTGAGTGAGTGACCGTGCCGACCCCCCCCCCTCGGCGCCACTGTCAGCCCTTCTGAGTCAAGGCCGCAGAGGAGTGGAGCACGGCTGGGTCTGTGGCCCCAGGAGCCCTGCACCCACGGCAGGAGCCTGTCTGCACTGCAGCCCCTCCCCTCCCCTCGCCAGGGCTCAGGAGCTTCACCTCTCCCCTACTCATCGGCTATGGTTAACGGACCGAAGAAAAACCGACTTTCCATTCCACCACGGCTAATTTGATTTAGCCATGATCTGCACAGCCATTTAAACCCACACTGACTGATGGAAACACGGTTTAAACACATATGGGAAAATGACAGAGTCATGGAGAGTCATGTAGTCCTAACAGCTCAGCATATGTACAAAAGACCACAAGATGTACACATTTGTACACATTAGCTACTTCCAAAGGATTGCGCAATATGTGCACTGAGCCAACATGCATTGCTAAAGCATGCGTGAGTGGGCATTTAAGGTCTCTCTCATTTAAAGACGTTACTCATCATTCATATGTATTTTTAAGTCATTCCTCTCATTCTTTTATGTACAGATAATTCACTTCCTACACAGAAACTGGCCATACTCATGTGTCCAAATCAAACAGAAAAACTGCGATAGATAGTGTGATTATATAACAACATTTTGCAATTTCTCAAAGTTACACAAAAGTTACAGGGTTCATTACATAATCTCGAGGTCTAGGCCATTAAAAGCACATCTTGCACTGGTAAATAAATGCAGACAGTCTTATTTCAAGAATGCATTTAAGCTGTTCAATTTGATGCAAACGTGATTACTGGCAGAAGGGTGCTGTGGTGTTGCCGTGGCGCTGTGGTGTTGCCGTGGCGCTGTCCCCCCCTACATCACCTGCACCATTCTTGTGTTTTAGACTTTCACTCTCCTGTTTGTCTCTTCTCTTCACAAAATGTTTGCATGCGTTTCCTTTCTCCTGTGCTGTTTTTTATGCGCATGTGTCTATGTTAACTCTGCCTGCCTGTACGTTGGTATTTGCTGCTCACGATGATGCCAGTTGTTAGGCCAGATAAAAGCCCTCTGCCCCCTACCTCACTTATTTGGATACAGCAAAAAGACCCAAACAGGGCACAGGTGCAGCTGTTTCAATGCAGGTTCCAAACAACCAAATACAACCTGTTGTCCCAGCTAAACAAACCCAGACATGGAGTGGGTGGGGTTGGGGGGGTGGAGGCGGGGGTTCAGTTTGCTAAAAACATGAACACTGATAAACAGATTCGGAGCATCGCTCCAACTGAATGAGAAAGCAAGCGAAGCTAAGTTCAGAGTTTATTTGGGAGTTTTTCCCTAATTTGCCATAAGCTTGAAACACTTCACTGCCCAGAGTAATGGCCTTTATTAATTACCACTTTGTTTTAGAAGATAATTTGCAAGAATTTGATTGTAAAAGGTAATTCACCATGACTTTATTATTTATCATATTTTCAATACAAAATCATTCAAAAAGAGTTTTTCATTATTATTATTCTTATATAATCTGACCTGTCATCATTTGATTGTCAACTCCACAATGGCAGAGAATGTACATTTACTCATCCATAAAGTGACTGCAGTGTAAGGATATATAAACTTCCCTTTCACAAAAGCACCTGCAGGGGGCACTAGAGTAATTACTACCACATTAACATGCTCCTATGTTACACTACTGTACTATCTGTGTCTAACAATGACTTTACCCTGAACCCAGTCATTATAGTGAAGAAAAACAAAGTACAGTCATTTAGGTTTATGCATCAAACACATTTCAAAATGGTAATAAGGAAAATAAGAATAATTAATATATTACTATGATTTTTATGATTTATAAATAATAGTGTTATTATATGTATAGTTGTTTGTAATAGTTATGAATGACAGACAAAATCACTCCTCAGAATCACGCCCTAAATGTTTAATGTTTTGAAAGAGCATTATACCCACACATTTGCATACACATACTGCCATATTCAAAGGGATCTTTCAGCTGTATTGTTTAGAAAGGCTGAAAGGATCCAAGCTACTGAAGCCTTACTTAAAAACATCCACCAGAGGAGAGCAGGGCATGCAGCCGCTCAGGGAGCCAGCATGATGCGGTTTGGACATTTGGTCATACGTGAGTCACACGGAGCTGGTGTGTGTAGATGTCGGAAGAGTGGTATAGAGCTGAAGACTACAGTATATCGATAAGACACAGCTATTAGATTTCAAGGTCATAACAAAGCTGTTGTTTAACAAAATGTTCTAATCACATTATATAGATGAAATTTAAATATTTATTGAAGCAATTTCCCAGTGCTTAGACAACAAAGATTTTCCTTTTGTGAGTCTGTATTAGCACTGAGGTTCAGGCCAGGCTAGACTTAACCCATTTTCAAGAGCCCTGTCCATAATGTTTAAAAACATTACATTAGCAGATACAAATGCAGTACAGATGCAGGGCCCCTGTGGGTGTCTGGCCCAGTGCTACTGTATACACTTACAGTGGGAGAGCTGTCTTGGGTGATTGATTGAGAGAGCCAGGCAGATGGCGAGGGACTCACTAAGGAGGCCAGGAGAGTGCTTTGCTTCCACTGGAGGGAGAGCTCAACTGGAGATAGCACTCACTAGACCTTTTACGCACACATTCCCCTGGGAGTATGTGGGAGGAATTGTGGGGGCATGTGGCCACCCACACAGATGGTAACATACTACCAAGCATGGAAACACATGCAAGTGCACGCACACAATTATTGTATTCTAAAATGCACGGCAAAGCAGCCAATCACAACGTGCAATTAAATTCTTACTTTGCTAGTCCTCCAGGCACCAGTGACACACATGCAAAAAAATAGAGAGTGACGAATGTGCTTTAATTAGAGTATATAGAGTATATAGTATATAGTATAGAGTATAGAGTATAGAGTTGAGGGAGCTCAATGGGACCTTGCACTGCAGGCAGTACAGACTAAAGGATAACAGATTCAATAATAGCAGACAATGATGTTCATGGGTAATGTGTTCACATGCTTGAGGTCATTGACCTGTTCAGCCTAAGGCAGGTCAAGGACATAGCAAAGGCCAGAAAACTACAACCACAAAATGAGAGAGAGAGAAAGAGAGAGGGAGAGTGAGAGAGAGAGGGAGAGTGAGAGAGAGAGAGGGAGGGAGAGTGAGAGAGAGAGGGAGGGAGGGAGAGAACAAAGACATGACATTTGTACAAAAATGTGCAACTGGAGCAGCTCTTACAGATGTTCTAGTCCCCAATTTTAACCCCCTATTCTAATCCCATATTGTAATCAGACTCTTTAATTAGAGGTACAGCTATAATTAATTAATTGGCATCATTTTATCCAAGCAGTCCAAAGGTCCCTCACACACTTGTGTTCTTCTTTCCCTTTGATGACAGGCTGTGTCTGTGGTCTTTCATCCATTTCTGCCCAATCGTCATCGCCCAGTTGCATCAGATCATTACGAACTATCGTTACTTATCACGAGTCTACAAACGCCTCACGGGTGCTTACACAACTGCTGTTTTGGTTTTAAAGACAGAAAGAGAGAGAGAGAGAGAGAGAGAGAGAGATGATGGCTGATCTCATAATATGATTCATAATGTATAGGAATAAAATTTTTTTCAGTTTCCTCACTTGGTTTTATGACAAGCAGGCTTGATGAGGTAAAAGCGTTTAAATGAGATACCTGCACAATGACAGTGATTGGAGGGTGATTCTAATTAATATCCCACTTGCTTGCTGCTCTAACGTCAGGTGAGCCAACAAAGACAGCGTCTGAAAAAGCAATCAGGGCAAGACTAGACATGCTAAAACACATATGAGATGTGTTTATTCTCAAATTGCTGAATTGTTCCTTGTTATGTTTCGGTATTGCCTCTATGGCACAATAAGGTATGACTTTTAAAAGCTTATACAAATATATTCTGCACATTTTTAGCCTCAGTACAGTATTTAGGAGTCCTGTCAGACTTAGGCCAGTGGGTTACACAGCATTTCTCATTCTCATTTGCGACGGGACCTGTAGTGCCATCTCACTAGGGCAAAAGATGTGCAGCTACCAAGAGCAGACAGGCATGAGTACGAGTAGGAAAGAGACTGATTTGTTGTCAGTGCTATAAAAATACAATGTGCACACATGCAAGAACAGCTTAAGTAAACAAGGGTGGAACAAATATGTAAATTATATGCAAATTAGGCAGAGAATCTTATATCAGCTGCAAATCCTGATGTAGATATTGTCAAAGGAATCTTTAACTAAAACAGAACAAACAATGTATACTATTTTTTCATGGTGATCCCATATAATGCTTTATGCTCAAAACAGGAAATATACACACATATGCATGTATACATACATACAGTATGTGTACATATACCTATAGGCAGTACTACAGATGAAGTACACAAACTGGACGATGATTGTAAGGTTTTTCCATCCATTCAGTGAATTCCTGCTCCAAGTCTACCAATCACTCAGGCATAGAGGATTTCCCTCCAAAACAGGACAAGGCTATTGTTAGGTCTTTAGTTCAAGCTGGGAAAACCCTTTTTTTTGGAGAATGATCTGTAGACAGTTTCATGGTCTTCAGATCAGGTCCAAGTTCTGATGGCATGGCCAGTCTAGGGTGGACATGACACAGGCTTGTTTTCATTGTTTACTGGCTTTGTAATGTTTGACGTTGTATTATTAAACCACCTAAAATGTCAACATTTAGCCTTCATTGATTTTGAATTTGAAGGCTAAACAACAACAAAAAATATAGTTTTCGAAAAGGCTGGATAAATACTTGCCAGATCTCTGCTAAACTGCATTATGCTAGATGGTGGCCTTACTCAAGTGCCTGGTGTATTGGGTAAGTAGCTGCACAACAATGTTTTGTTACGGTCATTGTTGTTTTGGTTGTCTAAGCAAAACAACACACAATTAAGTTTAAGGTCAGTAGTTGCATTTGTGTATTGAATGAGAATTACAGCCATTTTTTACCTGAGTTCTCTCGTTGTATGACTTAGGTTAGTTTGCTGGCCAGTTGTGTGTCATTGCATTATACATGTATACACAAGAGCAGACAGAAGGGCTGATGTGTTTTTGTGTTTTGCAGTCAGTGTTTATCTCTCAAAAAGTGAAAGAGGCTATTAAACAAACTAAATGGAATTTGAAACCTTCGTTAAATTTTGGCTACATGAAATAACGTGGTAACGTGGTGGTGTTACCTTCGGCAAGCTGCAAACCGAACTCAGCATTTTTTAAAGACTAACTCGTTTCAGATAATGTCACTAGAATGTAGGAAAATGAAAAACGCCGTTGCCGTGGTTAGGCGAGATAAAAGCGTGTGGCACCACATAACACCGTTTGAAGACGAGTCGGATTTAAAGATCTAAATAAATCAGATCTTTAGTAAATCAGGCTACGGGGCATCTCTTAAATTTGCCGATGTTGTAGGGAACTATTTTCAAGATGAAAGTGATACATGAGAATTCCAAACTCAGTTGACAGTTTTATTAGAGTGTGTGCAAATGAATGCAAAAATAAAATCCAGCCTTCAGTTTGCAAATCAATCACATGTGGTCGGATATAAATGTCACTAGATGGGTCGCTTTAATTCCGCGTGGGTAAAGCGCGTGTCCAAGGGGGACCACCGAAACGGCGCTATGATGTCGCGGTGGGCAGCGCGTGAAAACTTTGAAGAATGGACCGACTTCAGTTAATCGTGCGTTTAATCGCAGAACTGGTGCAGAAGGGTCAGTTTACGCTATTCGGCATTTCACACTTAAGCTGACCGAAACACGCCACTGTGGTCCTCGGTGGAGTTAAGGGTAAGGCTTAGAAAGATAAAATGACACCACGCCTCCTGTAACAATAACCCGGCGGAGACGGTAAGCTACAAACGGCTCGAAACGGACCGCGAGTCTTCGTAGGACCAAAAGCAATGCGAGATATCAAACGCTTCCTATCCGGCGCACTGTAATGGTATGGTGACCACACATGAATAACAGCTGTTGTTCGTTGTGATTTTTTATTAATGATTTAAAACAGGCAGTTGTTGTTTCCGGGTCGGACTGTTGTCAGCGCTCCATACGTTAAAACCGATAAACGTTCGGATGGTGGTCGTTCGACAAGACGCGGCACCTGTAGCCTGTCTGTTAGAGAGAAGTTCCTGTCATTTCGCTTGCATTCAGTTTGCCTGGGAACAACACAGAAAGCTATACAAGACACCCAGAATACAGAACGACGGCACACACGAGCAGACAGAAAAGCACACACGTCTTATTTCGCTTTCCTTATTTAATGTAGCTTAATGTGTGGTTAAGACTTTCGTGCTCAGCAGGCCTAAATCTTGTTTTTAATGTTGTACTCAAACGTCCGTTTTTTGTTGTTTTTATGCATTCCCGTTTGTATTGCGGTGCCGGATTTTAGCACGGCGCTGCCATAAAGACATGGGAAAAGAAGGAATTTTAGAAATGTGCTCGCGGCTGGCAGTCGGCTATGTGACAGTTAAACGACGGGCGTGGTCACAATACACGTGGTGTTATTAGTTGCGGATAGGTGTGTCTATGTCCAGGTAGTCTGTTTTCCTGGGATTTGATCAGCTGAGTTTATATATTACAGGCGTGGTTTCCTGTGAATAAATAGTTTGTTTACATTTCATGCGGGACTTTTCTGGAGCAACTATCTCAGTTCATGAATTGAAATATATTTACATGATTCTGTGTGTGAAAGAAAATACTTCCAGTGGTTGGAATTAGACATTTGGCTGTACATTTGGAAGCTTTTTTGTTTTATGGCTTCTGGTGGATTTGGAGTATGGGAGGTATATTTAGTGCAAAGATCTGGAGGTCTGCCCCAACCTCTCTAACGGAGAGAATCAGGAAAGAAAGGAGGGAGAAAGGATCTAAACTACAGCAGCCCGTCTGGCTCAACTTTGACCCCAAAACAAATCCCAACCTCCAATAACCCACTTAAGCTCTAATAGTCTCTCTCTCTCTCTCTCTCTCTCTCTCTCTCTCTCTCTCCCTCCCTCACTCCCTCCTTTTGCACCTCATGTTCTGACATGTCAGAAACCAAGAGAGGAGGAGATAAAGGAGAACAAGAAAAACCGGTGAGCAGCTGAGACCAAGAGAGACTGTGTGAAAGAAGGTGGAGATTCTGATTCTGTCAGCATAACCCGTGAGACCTGCTGGGAGGAGAGAGGAGAGAGTACAGCAGACATGGAGGGAAACAGCAGGAGAAACCCAGAACTCGAACACTACCAGGACTGTGTTAAGGGAGGAGAAAAAAGAACAGCTGTATCTGAGTTGAAGTGAAAGTATGAGGTTTCTCTTTCATTTTCTCTCCTGTTTTATTTTTTCGCTGTTGTTGTTCAGTTCAAGGCGACTTGCACAGTTATATCCGTATCAAGTTAAAACATGGGAAATGATTTCTCACATTATGATTGTGGCTGTCATAGTTGAACAAATTTGGCTGTTTTTGGAATATCATTTCTCTCTCTCTCTGCTTTAGGTTCTTGCCTATGGAAAGTGAAGGTATTTTCATTCATTTAAAAGCTTCACACACCCAGTGGAGTGGGAGGAGGAAGCAGACTTGTCTGTTAGGCTTTGAGGACCTCAGGTTTTCACACGTGTTGAACCTTTTCCAGCATGAAGAGTTGGACTACGAACTAAAGCAGAATCAGCAACCAGAAACCGTCTGATCACACACTTTGATGTCTTCAGCACACCGAAGATCCCCAAACTGACCGTTTGCGTTCAACACAACTAGGGCCTGTGCGATTCACTACATGAACGACTGAGAGATGAACTGGATAGTTGGATGATTGGATAGTTCCAAACTGAACTCTTTACTCTTTGGAGTATCCAGCGTGCTGCTTCTGTTGTGACATGGAGCAAAGCCCATCCAGAGGAGACCCCGCCCCATTTTTCTGGCCCAGATGAGAGGCTCCAACCCCAGCCTGCTTCGGGGCCGACGGTTCCACTGTCGGGAATGGGCCCTGGAGAAGCTGAAGAAATGCCTGGACGCGAGAAACCCCTCCAACAGGACGCAGAGCTCAGCTCACGCCCCACCGGGACTCCTTGTAACCGGGGGCCCTGGCACGGGTAAGACGGCCTTCTGCACGGAGCTCGTGTGGCCCCAGTCTGAAGCGGGCAAAGCGGCCGGGCTGGTGCCACGGTGCCTGGCCTGGCACTACTGCCAGCGGGAGGATGCGGGCAGCACGGAGGTGTGGAGGTTCGTGCTGGGACTGGTGGAGCAGCTGCGCCTGAGCCCTCTGCTGCCGCACAGCTACAGCCGCATGCTGGAAAGCCCCTCGGTCGCCTCCACCCTGGAGCCCCTGCACTGCCAGCGCGACCCAGACGACACCTTTAAAAGGTGAGAGCTTCAGGTCTGTCAGACATCTTCACTCACGAGGTGTGTGGCTAACACAGCAGCAAGTGAGGTACGCGCGGGCAAGCACAGCTTGTTCCTTCAACCTTTTCTCAAGGCACTAATTAGCTCCTTATTAGTTTTTTGTACTTTGCAGGTGCATTAATCTTAAGTGGAGTCACTCATTTTTCCTTAAGCACCGATGCCAATTTTCATATCTACGGTTTTTGCTTTTAAACCTCCCTGATCCCTCTGTCTGTCTCGTACAATGGTGCTTGCGTTGTTAGCACACTAAATCCCTGCTTGACTCAATGATGTCAGCCTTAGAAAGGTCTCTTGAGTGTTTTATGTCTGCTCCGTGTTCCTGCGAGAGGGTCCGATGTTTCACAACAACCTTCTGGCTCCATAAAACGCACCTCTCTGTTTGGCAAACTACACTTTAAAGACCTTAATATTACTCAAACAACACTGGTAACCAAATACGACTCTCCACTTTCCCAGTTTACAGTCTGCTTTAGTCACCACTGCCTTAAAATGTTGTGATTTTTCGACTAGACAGCGGGAGAGTTCTCGTGTTTATTTCAGTTCAGACTCATGTAACCTCAGTCCTAAACCACAGGCACCAAAAGTTCAGCAACACATTCTTTTATTGCCAAACCTTGGCCCTACACATCCACACATAACGAACAACACATCTTGTAAGTTTTGCTTATCTCCCAAAAGCTGAGCTGGTTGTCTGCGGTTAAGTGCCGTAATGCTCCGCCCTCTCTGTGGGTGCATCTGGGTAAACCGTGTTTGTATTCCCTTCCCCCGCCCCAACTCTTTGACACCAAGCCATCATTTGGCACCACACTGAAAGACGTTCTCTATGTCAAAGACAGGAAAGGGACGATTGTTCTGCTTCCCTGGCACTTTAAATGTATTTATTTATCCCCTCAACCCAATAATGGCGCCTATTCACAGTTACCACAATAGGCCTTGAATGGCCTGAATGGTATATGCTCTTTACAACCCTTGGAAAGGGCCAGAGACTGAAATTACGTGCCCTACTGTGTCACTCTTGGTCCAGTCTGTGAGGTCACCATTCTTATTAGCCATGTTTTGCATGCATTTCTTTCTTTCTCTCTTTCTCTCTCTCTCTCTCTCTCTCTCTCTCTCTCTCTCTCTATCCCCTGCAAGCCTTTACACATTGCAAACGCTAGCTTTCCATCCTTGCTGCTGATTGAACTGAAGTACAGGTTGACATTCCATACACCCCTCACACATGTCCTCACAAACTGCTAAGATGTTTTCTGTCCGACGTAGCAAGACAGTGCCTGGGGGAGGGGTGGGTGGAGCTGGCGATGGAGGCTTTGCTGCAGCTGTGTGATCTCATGTCTCCCTCTACTCCCAGTGTGTTTACTAACAAGCTCTCTTATGCATCCAGGCCGTCGTTAGAACATGCTAAGTGCATATATCACACAGTGTCCTAATGTGTGGATGTTTATGACACAGGCTTTGCTCAGCTGTTGCCAAAAGTGTGCAATTATTACACTAGAACTGGCCAGGAGTTTGTTGACCGAGAACAAGGTTAGAGCCCGTACTGCACACATGTGCTGTTTATATCTTATCTGTTTATATCTTGTTGCAACCAAAACTCAGTGTACCAAGTGCTGTGATTATCGCTTATGACTTCAAGTGCTGATATGAGAAATTGAAAACATCAAAGAATTGTGTGTGAATAAACATAGTTTACCACATGCTTCTTTCAACCGTCCTCCTCCCTGTGGTGGTTCTGGTGGAGAGGTTCTGGTGGAGAGGTTCAGGTGGAGTGGTTCTGGTGGAGAGGTTCAGGTGGAGAGGTTCAGGTGGAGAGGTTCAGGTGGAGTGGTTCAGGTGGAGTGGTTCTGGTGGAGAGGTTCAGGTGGAGTGGTTCTGGTGGAGAGGTTCAGGTGGAGTGGTTCAGGTGGAGTGGTTCAGGTGGAGAGGTTCTGGTGGAGTGGTTCAGGTCGAGTGGTTCAGGTGGAATGGTTCAGGTAGAGTGGTTCTGGTGGTTTTCCAGAGCACAGCTGCATTTAAGGCTATGAAACCTCTTCAGCCACTTGGACCACTGACCTCCCCTCCAATCCCCACATCAGTTCCTCTCCTTGCTGTTGGACATTTCATCAGAAGACCATCCTCTTCAACCTGCATGGACTAAACACACCCAGTCCTTACGGGGTCAGGGTTCAGCCACGGTTCCATGTGGAGGGAACGGAACAGGAAGCACACCATGAGATTTGCTAACCTCGAGAATCACATAAACCAGAGATAAGGATCCAAGTAGTTCAAAGTAGATTGCCATGTTTATGAGCATAACTGCCCTTTTATTCAGTGCAACGTGATTCATAAAATCTACCATGATTCATATATAATTGCAATGACTGAATGCAGTGCTAATTAGTGTGCTGCTGGAGCTTTATGTGTTTACAGCTTTATGTGTGACTGAACCACAGCACTTCATCAGGTCCACTGGTGCCACTGAAGGGACACCTGTATTGTGTATGCCAAGCACTGATTGAAGGGGTTATCTTCGACACTTCTGGGTGTGAGTCGTCAGAAGATAGCTGCACGATCACCGGTGGTGCTCTAAGATCTCACCGCCTCCCAGCATGTGCGAAGACACAGGAAATCTCGGAGCTTCCATACCAATGACTCACCGAGCCACATCAGCCACACCTCAGGCCAGCGAGATGACGATGAGACGAGACATGAGTGAGCGTGAAAGAAGGTGGTGGCAGGGAGATGTGGAAGAGAAGAGCTCATTCTGGATTTCAGAACAAATGGATTCCTGACTTTCATTCTTGGGCAGTGGTGTATCTTGGCTCTATTTTTTTTTTTTTTGTCGGTTCCTGCAGTCATGAACATCATTCCCCTGGCGTCACGCCCCCTAACCCCCCCTCCCCACCCCCCCCACCCACTCTTTTTCTCCGCTCTGTCATCTGCCCCCTCCCCCTCTCTCCCCTGGTGTGAACACTTCCTCTCGTTCCTCTGTCGAATCCCCACATCCTCTGTCCTTTTCCTCCTTTCTCCTCTCCACTGTGCCATTTGTTATGACGCCCCTCTCCCTTCCTAATTAAATCAAAAATGTGTTATGTAAAATCGCCGCATTACTCAGTTCAGGATTGATATGAGAACCATATCTGCACATAATACTCCTTCTGGCTTAGCGTGCAGGTCAAACAAGAATGCAGCGCAGCAGCCGTAACGTATGGGATATCTGTGTTCCCGACACCGGCCAGACTGAAAACCGATTTGATGAATGCATTAACGCTCTCATCGCTTGAATTATGAATATAGCAAAGCCGTATTCACATTTCTGTTTGAATAACAGTGCGTGTCTCATCTCGTGCAGGGCGGTACTGGAGCCCCTGCTATCCTTAGCCTCTCCTGCTCAGAGCGTGTGCATCGTGGTGGACTCTCTGGATTCGGGCTGTAGCGGATTGGTTGGGGTTGGTGCGGGGATGACTGCGGGATCCGGGGCCTCCCAGAGTAGCTCGGTAGCACAGCTCCTGGTTCGGCACCTCCACATCTTGCCCTCGTGGATCCTCCTGGTCTGCTCTGCACGCAGACAGAACAAGGCTGTCTGCAAGATGTTCTCAGGTATGTTTGCACAGACATGGATCGCATACAGTTTCATACAGCAGGTGTATGGGCCAGCAGACTGCTTTGAATCACTGTAGCTGCTCCGTGATTAGTAAGTTTTGTGTAATCATCAAAATTAACTGAGTGTAGGTTAGATGATCATATTGTCATAGATTATGGAACTTACAAACCCGGTCAAAATAACCATTGTCTCCATTCCTCAGCTTTCTCCATACATCTCTAGTCTTTCTCTTGACATTAGACTACATTAGTTGATCTAGTTGTAAGAGTGAAAACAATCACAAACTCAGCAGCACATGTGGGTGATCTAGGAGAATCTTTTGGGCAGTTGCAAAATTTAAGGATTGCATTGAAACACGCCATAACACACAACAGGCCTTTGTTCTGTTTGATGTGCAGATCACTCAGTTTACTTTAAGCTCTCAGTCTCCTTAAAAAGATGAAGTTTTAAACCCTCTCCATTTTGAACACATTACACCCAGGGAGGAAACGTGATTCTTTCGTCGTTTCTTTGTCCGTACCTCCTGTCTGGCGTTCTTTTGTCTCTAGTTCATCCGTCTTATCTCTGTCCCGCAGGCTTTCGGAAACTCTGCCTGGATGACTTGCGAAAGCCGGCGGCTGTGCGGGACGTCCAGCACTACATTCTGCGGAGGCTCGACCAGGAGGGGGCGCTGCGGCGGCAGCTCACACCGGACACGGCCGACATGCTGAACCTCCTGCACGTAAAGAGTGGCGGCTGCTTCCTGTTCCTGGAGCGAGTGCTCGACGGCGTAGCCCGTGGCCTGGTGGGTCTCAGGGAGATACGGGACATCCCGGGTACGCTGAACGGCCTCTACCTGTGGCTCTGCCAGCGTCTTTTCCCCCGTAGGCTGTTTGTCCACGTCAGACCCTTGATCAACGTTCTGCTGGCCGCCCCAAGAGCTCTCACACCCGAGGGGCTTTACGCGGCTATGCGTACCAGGGACCTCTGCCTGACACGTGAGGACTTCCAAGCGCAGATGCGTGCCTTGGCTCCGCTTCTTGTTGAAGGGCCTGAGGGAACCAGGCTCATGTTTCATGGCAGCTTTGCGGAGTGGTTAACCGACGTGAAGTACTGCACGCAGAAGTTTCTGTGCAGCGTAAAGGACGGACACCTCTCCCTTGCCATGGCCCTGTCGCTGAGGTCCAAAAGCCTCAGCACTGAAGAGGTATGTCAGCTGGGACACCACCTGCTCTGCAGTGGACTCCATGCGGCGGAGTCTTCTCTGCTGGCGCTGTGGATGCTGTGGACTGGTGTTCCCACTCTGCGCAGTAGCACAGGGGGCTGTTTCGCTGGGGCGTCTCGACCTCTCCAGCCCTCACAAACACCTGTGCTGGTGCAGCAGGATGTGCTGCAGCTCCTGATGAAGAGTGGCGTGTACCCCGCGACCTGCTCTCCAGACAACAGCCCCAGCCTCGGGATACACTGTGTGGGCGGAGGGAGAGCAATAGTGCAGCGCGCTCTGCAGAGGGAGGACTCCGTGCGAGCTCTCTTGGACAGCGGGGTCAGCGTGAACCGCACAGACCCGTCAGACGGACGGACACTGCTGTCTACGGCTGCCCACGCGGGACTCGCAGATGTAGTGGCACTACTGCTGTGCCGTGGGGCAGACCCTTCGCTAAGCGACAACCAGGGGCAGACGGCGCTGACGCTCGCTGCCAGGCAGGGGCTTGTGGGTGTGCTGCAGGTCTTGCTGGAGTGGGCTCAGGACCAGGGGCGCGACGGTCCGGCCGTCCGAGCCCTGACGGAGCACGCAGACTGCGAGGGGTGGACCGCCCTGCGATCGGCCGCGTGGGGCGGCCACAAGGAATCGGTGAAGATGCTCCTTGAGGCCGGAGCAGAGGTGGACGGTTGCGACGCCGATGGCCGGACAGCCTTGAGGGCTGCTGCGTGGGGAGGTCACGAGGAGATCCTGTTGACCCTGCTTGACCACGGCGCCCAGGTGGACCGCGTGGACTACGAGGGTCGGACTCCACTCATCGCCGCCGCCTACATGGGCCACAAGGAGGCGGTAGAGATCCTGCTGTGTGCGGGCGCGCAAGCGGACCTGGCCGACGGAGACGGCCGGACCGCCCTCTCGGTGGCCGCGCTGTGCGTGCCGTCAGCCGCAGGAGGGCGGGGACACGGGGAGGTGGTGAGTCTGCTGCTGGAAAAAGGCGCCGACCCGGAGCACAGGGACAGAGACGGGATGACGCCTTTACTGCTGGCCTCCTACGAGGGCCACGAGGAAGTGTTAGAGCTCCTCCTGGAGGCCGGGGCAGACGTGGACGAGGGCACCGGCGCCCATCCCTCCGCCGTAACGCCGCTTCTTGCAGCGGCGGCTATGGGGCACGCGGGCACGGTGAACCGCCTGCTGTTCTGGGGGGCGACGGTGGACGGCATTGACGGGGAGGGCCGCACGGCGCTCTGCCTGGCTGCCGCCAAGGGCAGCGTGGAGGTGGTGCGCGCCCTGCTGGACCGGGGGTTGGACGAGAACCACAAGGACGACCTCGGCTGGACCCCGCTGCACGCGGCGGCTTGCGAGGGACACAGGGGCGTGTGCGCGGTCCTGACGGAGCGGGGCAGCATGGCTCGGGTGGGCGAGCCGGATGCGGAAGGCCGGACTCCCCTCATCCTGGCGGCACAAGAGGGACACTGCAGCACCGTCAGGCTCCTGCTCGATCGCAAGTCCCCCATCGACCACCGAGGGTATGACGGACACTCCGCCCTCAGCGCCGCCGCCCTGCAGGGCCACGCGGAGGTGGTGGAGCTGCTCCTGCGACGGGGCGCTTACACCGACGTCCGGGACGTGGAGGGAAGGCCTCTCCTCTACCTGCTCGTACTGGAGGGCCACCTGGGCATGGCCGCCTTGCTCACAGAGAAGGGAGGCGTCCCGTTGGAGTCGCGGGATGCGGAGGGGCGGACGGCGCTGCACGTGGCAGCTTGGCAAGGGGACCTGGAGGGGATCAGGCTACTGCTGAAACACGGCGCAGACCCTAACGCCCTGGACGCGGAGGGCCGGCCGCCTCTGCACTCGGTGGCGTGGAGGGGTCACCTGGCCGCGGGGGAGGTGCTCCTCGGAGCCAAAGGGATCGACGTGGATCTGGCATGCGAAAAGCAAGGGGCCACAGCGCTCAGCATTGCCTCTCAGGAGGGACACGCCGATATTGTGGCCAGGCTTCTGGAAAAAGGTGCCGAAGCAGACGGCGTGGATCACTACGGCCGCAGCCCGGTAAAAGTCGCAGGGAAGAGAGGTCATTTCAGCATCGTCCGTCTCCTGGAGAGCTATGGAGCGAAGCCGTTCCCTGGACCTGTACCACCTGTACCGTGTGACGCTCCAGGCGCATTCTGTGATTCCTCTAAGGTTAAGACTCAGGCCTCCATCGGTTCAGGAGATGGGTGCGGCAATGGAGTCCCGCCCGCCTCCTCCACTTCATCAGCCTCCTTGTCAGCCTCGTGCTCCCCAGCCTCCACAGCGGAGAGGTTCCACTCCATACCTGGATCCCAGGCGTCGTCCTCCACGTGCCACTCTCTGGCCACCGTGCAGACCGTGCCCGCTGACTCGCTTAGCTTCACTCAGCAGATCCAGGAGCACTCGCTGCCCCGCTGCCGGAGTCGGCCATCCACCCTGCCTCTGCCTGGCTCCAACCACGCCAGCCTAAAGGGCGGAGCAGCCAGGAGCCAGCAGAAGGCCGTCACCAAAGGCAATCCTCCCCAGGCACAGAGCACCGTGCTTGGACTGCAGGACTCAGACAAGCCTTTTATACGGCTCGGCTCCCCAGAGGCTAGCGACTACCTCTTGAAACCCAAAACCCCTCACTTAATTGAGGATGAGTTTAGAAAGAGCCCCCAGCAAGTTGGAGATGGCAAGTGGAACTCGGTAATGGTGTCCTTGGGATTGACGCCAAACCAAGAGGCGTCTATTAGGCAACCGCAAAGCAGAGACAGTCCACCTCTGGATTATCCTCCCCTTCACCTCCAGTCCCATGCAGAGAGAAAGAGATGGGAAGGCCTTGGGAAGGCATCCTTCTCCCCAGCCTTTGACCTCTCAGCCATATCCCCACGTAGTGCCTTACTGGACGAGTCTGTGTTCAGCATTACAACCACAGACCCCCAGCTCAACCTCAAACAGGCCATTAAGTTGCAGTTTGAGGGACCAACCAGTGCAGCGCTTTACAAGAGGGAAACACCCCTCTAAGGTAAGTGATGGCAGATAAAAAGATTAATGCTAAAACAAGTTACTAAAACTAAGTTTGCTTTGCTCTTGGGTGTCTCCTGCACAGAACACTAGCAGAGAATGTGTGGAATGCTAATAGCAACGTTGTGTCTTGTAGGGAAGTCGTGGTGATTTGGAGCTCAAGGAGGGGGGGGGGGATAATTGCTGTGTGTGACTCACGGTGCAGGGAAGACGGTAGATGAGAGGGTGCCCAGCAGCCCCTCCACACTCTGACCTACGACCTTCTGCAAGATCCAGAGAGGTTAACAGAAGGAGCAGAAGAGAACAAATAAGAATCAAAGGACTTCAAAAGGCCTGTGTTGTGTACATTCCGGACATTTTCCTTTGCATCCTGCCACAAAAACAGCTGGCTCCTCCTCCTCTCGCTCTCTCTCTCTCTCTCCCTCTCCCTCTCTCACTCACCATAGCACACATACACACACTCAATTGCAGGGAAATATGCCTACAAAGGAACACACAACAGGATTATGGTTGCACACAAGAAAATGCTCATAAAACACAATAAAAAGGAAGACGGGACTATAATATAAAGGAATGTTCCTTTCCGCTGCCACACACAGAGCAGGGAGTCAGGCGGCGGCTGCAGTGGTTGGTCTGACCTCCCCCGTGTCAGGTGGCCCCGAGGCTGAGCGCACACGCACCTTTTGTTTTGGTGCAAAACGATACGCACAGGGGGAGTGAAGATAACAATGTGACAGGACTGTCGGTTCCTCGGGGCTCCCGTGGTGGACCCTGCATTTCTTCCCCCATCTCTGGAGTTCCCCCCACCCACCCCTCCCAGCACTGCGGGACAAAGAGCAAGAAGGACTAGTGCCATCAAGGGCTCACACTTCAACACACCACCAAATACACACGAGGTCTCCGTAACTGATCCTCAGATGACACTTGGCTTCTTTTAGGATTCGTTTAAGTCATCGGTGATGCCCATTGGTGCTTTATTTTTTAATTTGGCCAGCATTAGTGTTACTATGCTGTATTTATCATCAGTATGTATTTATGTTTTATCTATTCATTTTTTTTTTTGATTAATGTTTTTCCTTCTGCAAACATTAAATCAACAGAGCGGTCAACCAATGACACTGCAATATTTATTAAAAAACAAACAAACAAACAAACAAAGGCTTTCTGCCATGGAATAAGGCACAATGGAAAGAGGGACAGAGACGTGGTGAGATGGGAAAGAGGAGTGAAGGAGAGAAGGAGTTAGCACAACTGGATAGAACCTAAGGCTGACATTTAAAACGACTGCATTTAAAGGATAATGACGGGTCATAAATACCTGAGAAAGAAAGAGAGACAGAGAGAAGGGTTCCAGAAAAAGGATTTTCCAACTCTGTTGATGTGATTTACACTGTCTGATACATTGTGTCATATTTTAATGGGATTTCTTAATTAAAATGTATTTAAAACATTAACTCCGCTTTTGGCCTTTGGTAAATGAGTGGTGCTTGATTGAGCTCGTCATTTTTTGCAAATGATTACTGTTTTAGTAGCGTGGGCCCCGGGCTGCTGGGCTGATGACTGCTTCAGACAGACACAAAGAAAGAGTTAAGAAATCTGTAACTATGGAAAATCTGCCTGAAGCACTACAGATAGCATCTTTTCCGTCTCTCCCGCTCTTTCTCTCTCTCTTTCTATCTCTCTCTCCCTCTATCTGTCTGTATCATGCACCCACACACAGTAATTCAATCTTGTCAGTTAGTTATATGCTGAGAGATTGTTTTATTAGGTGCTGGTCCTCTATAGCTGTACCAAACAGTCAACCATGCAGTGTTTTTGTACGTTTTGACTATAATTACTTTTTAATATACGTTTATCTTCTATATTCAATTGTAAATACTGTTTGTGTGTATGTATACAAAATATCCAAGTATCATATCAAGTTTTCTAAACAAGGTCAATTGACCTTGGCACAACTGTGCAGAGAAGAGTTGAGTTTACCAACTTCTCAGGATATAGAACAGGAATAGGAACAGGATATATAACAGGATATAGAACACACCAAAAAAGGAATCCTAGCCTGTAAGTGCAGCTTGAGAGTTTGCACACCTAAAAAAAAGTGATCACCCAGTGAGCACGAGCGTGCACGAGCAGGTTTGTTACTCTTTAGTCTCATTTATGTTTTAATATTGGAGAGGGTACAGGATCACACACACTATAAACTTCAGCCACTGTATCTGAGCCTAGACTGTGTTAGGGCTGTGCATGTAGCCCTAGTTCTTCCTCTTTCTCAGTATGTGTGAAAATGTCAAACACTCTTCCACGAGTCTTTGTTGTTAGTGGATACACAGTGGCAGACATTCTCTCTCTCTCATTCTCCCTCTCACACTCACACACCATTTCCTTCAAGCAGAGTTTTTATTGCCTCTCGGATGTTTTCGCTACATCCATAAATACCCTAAAGCTGACAGAGCCCAAATCCCCAAACTGCCAACTTTACGACGTAAAGCTTTAAGAGCGTATTGTATATATTGTGCACACACTTTATTACACACATTACAGCCAATAAATACATTACAAATCCTCAGCGTGCACCCGTATGCACATTGTCAAATTACTGCTTTAAATACACATATTCAAAACAACACCACCACTTCTCTTGTACACAGTGTGTTTGTAAACAGTCAAAGCTCTTATATTAATACATTAAACATACATGTCGTCCAAAAAAACCTGTGCCCTGAGGGCGAAAATACAGATCAATTAATAATGCGTATTCATTCCTAATCACATTTCCTTCAGTACCATGCAGAGAAGTGGAGAGGGAGAAGATTCTGATATAAATATGAAACTTCACACTGAGGCGTGTTTACTGGAGACTTACAATCGTAATATGGCGGTAAGGGAATGTGAGGACCTATAGATTCTGACATAAACTGATTAACGTTGCATTTCCTTTTTTAGACACGATTTACTTTTTTAGGCAAATTACAGACACTTGCATGTCATGGAAATTGTCTCTTTTTTCAGGGATGGTCTACTGGGTGCATGTTGTTTTTAACTAATTAACTTTAATTAATGGGCGGTAAGGACTAGGTTATGGGCAGTAAGGACTAGGTTATGTGCGGTAAGGACTAGGTTATGTGCGGTAAGGACTGGGTTATGTGCGGTAAGGACTGGGTTATGTGCGGTAAGGACTGGGTTATGTGCGGTAAGGACTGGGTTATGTGCGGTAAGGACTAGGTTATGTGCGGTAAGGACTGGGTTATGTGCGGTAAGGACTAGGTTATGGGCAGTAAGGACTAGGTTATGGGCAGTAAGGACTAGGTTATGGGCAGTAAGGACTAGGTTATGGGCAGTAAGGACTAGGTTATGGGCAGTAAGGACTGTGGGGTAAGGACTAGGTTGGGCAGTAAGCACTGTGGTAAGGACTAGGTTATGTGCGGTAAGGACTAGGTTATGGGCAGTAAGGACTAGGTTATGTGCGGTAAGGACTAGGTTATGGGCAGTAAGGACTAGGTTATGGGCAGTAAGGACTAGGTTATGTGCGGTAAGGACTAGGTTATGTGCGGTAAGGACTAGGTTATGGGCGGTAAGGACTAGGTTATGGGCAGTAAGGACTAGGTTATGGGCGGTAAGGACTAGGTTATGGGCAGTAAGCACTAGGTTATGTGCGGTAAGCACTAGGTTATGTGCGGTAAGGACTAGGTTATGTGCGGTAAGGACTAGGTTATGGGCAGTAAGGACTAGGTTATGTGCGGTAAGGACTAGGTTATGGGCAGTAAGGACTAGGTTATGGTAGACACTATAGGGAAGAGACAGACTAAGGGTCTCACTGTAAGGGGTTTGAGCAAATGGAACAGTGAATTATATCACAGAAGTAGATGTAGGTGCAATTCAGAGAAGGACTTAGGAGAAAATGTACCCATTTTATCTACTCAAAATGCATTTCAAAATGGAAAATTTAACAATAGGTAAGGCTAAAAAAAGCTACAAGAAGATACACGTTTAATTTTGTTATTGGGCACTAATCTCAGTGAATGACAAATCCTCCAACAATTAATGCTCATTAAATCATTTCAGATCAGACAGGAGTTGCATCAAGTGAAGTATCTTATTTTCAGATTTTTGTCTTCCCAAAGAGGTTCTGAGGTAAAACCTGTGGAGCAGGTTTCTGTGTAGCCTTTACACACTAACTGACAATTCTATGTGGAAAGTTTATGTGCCCCGTATTTTCCCACACTCACGTCTAACTCTGACACGGTCTAAAAACCGAACCTGCCATCTGGTGTGAAAGCACTGCGCTTGTAAAGGTCAGTACACATGAGGGAAAAGTTGTGTGGACTCTCTTGTGGTAGAAACATTGGTTGAATCTACTGTGGCTTCAGGCACACTCCATGTGGTAAACACAGAGACCCAGACTCAAGGCATGGCCCGCTGTTTCTCAACTAATACATGTCATGTCCTTCAACAACATGAACAAGAGCCAAGTACTTTGTCAAAAGGTATGTCTGAGAATAAAAGAGGTTTCTACCGTGCAAAGTATGTTTATTTTACGCCAATTACTATGAATACCCTGGGTCTCAGGAAAATGGGTTTGAGTCAACGATCACTCTGTGATACCTAGCAAATATGTCATTTTGATGAACACTTTTCTATCTTATTTTCTGGGAACTGGCAAATCAGTGTGTTTAGCCTAAAGGCAATCCCCAGTGAAGCAGCTTGATGTCTCTGTGTATGTGTGTGTGTGTGTGTGTGTACCTGCACTGGTTAGTCATCATCCACTGCGCTCAGTAGGAGGTTTTCAGTCATTCAGAGCCCTGACTCTTAATATTCTACAGCCAGCAGGGGAAATTCCAGGGCTGTTTGAAAGACTCTTAAGATTTTAGAGGCAATTCTCAAAATTCCACAAGCATTCTAAATTTATGTCATAGATTACAAAGACTCTCCCAAAAGAAGCTGCATTCCTGTCATTGCTGATGGGCAAAGAAGATTGTATGTTAAACTTTGGTTAAGACTCTTTCTTCAAACTACAGCTTAGAGCTGTGGTCATATACTGAGCTGTGGTCATGTACTGAGCTGTGGTCATATACTGAGCTGTGGTCATATACTGAGCTGTGGTCATATACTGTGCTGTGGTCATGTACTTCCTTAAAGCACACGGACCTGTGTTCTGTTGTGGCGCCCGTTACTGGCCTTTCAGCCGCTGCATTTATTTACCATTTCAAAAGGCCATGTCAAGTTACCAAGAAATACATTGGACATACAGACTAAAGCAACTTTCATACTCACTGTTGCCCTCTGTAGGTAATATCTCAACACCTATCAGAGAGTAAGGGAAAAAATGATAGCAGTTAAAATGTCATAGTTCTGTGGTTTTTTAAAGAACCTACAAAAAGATATACATTTTTAAAGGTCAAATCTAAAGTTAAAAGATCTTATCCCATAATTACATGTAATAAAATTATCTCTGCCTCCTGACACAGTAAAGTGTTAGATTGTCCACTAAAAAAACATTAATGATATTAATGATAATTTTGCAACTAGCTTCAGAAGGTTTGGTATTAGTTTTTGCTGTACTCATTTATTTGTACTGGTAGATCTTGATACAGTGGTGCATGCTGTCCGATACCACTAGCATCCCACTGGGAAGCAGGGCCAGGCCCCGAGGGCTGTTCAGTCCCTGGGTAACTAGAACACGGCCCGTCCCTTCAGCTGGGTACAGCACCACCCGGTGCTGCGTTGCCCAGTCTGCAACCAGCACTGTTCCTTCTGTGTCGATGCAGAGACCCCAGGGACTGGTGAGGACAGGACCCATGGCAGAACAAACCCCCAGGATACGTAAGGTGTTCCAGTCTGGGCCCAAAACCTTCACACTGGCCTCTCGACCAGTCTCGCTACCCCTCTCAGACACTGCAACGAGGCCAGTGTACAGGCAGGACGTCACTAGGTAGGGCCTGTGGAATCCAGTTACTACTGTTCGTTCAAGCCTTAATCCAGTTTTGGGCTCAAGCTTCATGGCGATCAAGGTGCCCTTACGGATATCTGCGACTAGGAACTCGTCCTTTAGCGTCACCGTCACTCCCCTGGGTGCTTCCAGCTCATCTCGGGGCAAACCTGCAGCAGAAGGTGCCCCTCCGAAGGTCTGGAGAAGTCGCCCATGTCGATTAAAGATGTGGAGGGCTCTCTCAGCAGCACAGCTCAGAGCAATGAGACCTTTGGCATTGACAGCTACATCAAAGTAATTGCGGCAGCGTCTCAGCGAGCCTCCTAGGTCGTTACTTTGAGCAGCCACCTGCTGAAGAACATTGCCACACTGATCAGTCACCTGGACCCGAGCATTTCCACAGTCCACCAGGAAGAGCTGACCCTGAGGCGTAGCATGGACACCACTTGGCAACGTAAGGTCCGCACGTCCTGAGCCTTGCTTACCAAACTGTCGGACAAGACGCACTTCCTCCAGTGCCAGTTGCTCAGAACCCTCCTCGAGCTCTGGTAAGATTGGTTCACTTCTTTCTCCCCGAAGTCTCACGCCATCCTTTGGCTTCTGGCTAAGGCCTGTGTGGTGGCCTGATTGATCTTGAGATGATCCATCTAGGACAGACATGGACAGCGAACGAGAAACCCTCCATGGACGTCTTGATGGCTGCTGGATGTCTTTTAGGGAATGATTCCCAGGACTGGGGCAGGATAATGTCCGTGATGCTGGGTGGTTTCTTTGGGGTGAAGAACTGGAGAGTGAGGCCTGACGATCCCTGGAGGCCCTCCACATGCTTGGCTGCTCTCTCTCAGTTATGAAGGGTCGACTGAGATGAGAAAGGTCAGCACTCGATCTGGACAGATGGGATTTCTGTGTGGTGTAGTTTCTAGGAGAGCTGACAATAAAAGTGTATCCTGAATCGACGCTCTCAGCAGGAGATGGAGCACGGTGGAACGCATGGTCATCAGAGGATGTACTTAGACGAGAAAGAGGACGCTCATGTGACAACAAATCCTGGCAACTGTTGCTACAGAGGGGATCCTTGAGGCCCTGAGGGGATGTTAGTCTGCCATATCTAAAACTGGATGTTCCTCTGAAGGAGTTTTGTTGGGTCCTGTCCACAACTGATTTCGAATTGTCATAGTCAAAACTGCGGCTGAATCGGCCTCTCTGTTGCCGATAGCCTCGTTCTGGAGATGGAGATAATTCTCGTTGCTTCCTGGCTCCATGTGAGGCAAATGGTCGTGTTGGTCCATTTTTTCCATACACAAAATCTTCTGCTTCTGACTCTCCATTGCTAAGCAATGCTGGAACAGCCAGGAATAGCTCATCTCCTTTGGATTCAGATATAGGTGATTCACATTCTTCTTCCTGTGATGAATCACGTTCACTGGGGATTTGCTTAGGGGGCCAGCGTCGCATTAGTGGGGAAGATGGTTTTACCTCTTCTCCAGATTCCTCATCACTCCTGACTGATAGTTTAATCTTTCGCACAATCCTCTGGCTTCCACAACCAATCAAAGAGCTGGAACTCTGGTCTTGTCCCGTGCCTGCTCCATCAGGGGTTCTTCTGCCTCCTCCTGAATCTGCCTGATGCTTACACTGCCCCCTGGTGTTATGAAGGGAACACGGCTGTCCTTGTGGCCCACAGCCACCAACAGGTAAATCGAGGCAATGGTCCTGCACCTTGATTTCGCCAAAGTTGACAGCTTTGGGTTGGGCGCTGGGCTTGAAAGAGACACGCTTGAGAGCAAGTGAGATCTCCCATGGCTGAAGCAGCTCAGCTATGCCCTTGAGAAGCAGATCACGTGTCAGGTCCGCTTCATCCCTGTCCTTGTTGCCTTCTGCGCTCCGTTCTCGACACTTTTTTATTTGCTCTCGCAACTGCGAGATTCTGCGCAGGCGCTGATCCACCAGCGCTTGTCCGACTCGGACGGCTGCTGCGTTGTCCCGTCGCACCTGCTCCAGTCTGCACTGCAGGTCCCGGTGATCCTGCTCTACTCTCTCCACCAGGCGGCGCTCTTCTCTTTGCGCTCCCAGCAGGGCTCGCTCTACACCTCGGCCCACCGCTTGGGCCTCCGTTGTCTGCCTCTCCCGGAGCTGCCTGAGCTCCGTCTCGTTGTGTGCCAAGTCGCAGAGGGCTTGCGTAGCCCAACAGGGCAGAGAAAGGGAGGATGGTTTTTGTTCCTCCGTACCTTCTGTGTCTGATTGTGCTAATGGGCTGAGCTGGGGCAGAGGAGAAGTACTAGGAGAAGCTTTGCTGCTCACTGGAGACCCAGATATCATTGTGACTTTGATTTTAGAAGCCTGAATGGGAAAGAATGGCTGTGAGACTAATGTGGGCTTGCAGTGATTCTAAATGACGTCTTCTGCTGCTGGGGACCTGTGTAGAACAGAAAATTGGCTGGCATTATAAATTCATACATATATATATATACAAGGGCTTAAAAACATCGATGCTCACAAGGTGTTCACATTAGAAAATGGCATATTGAATCATCTCAGACTTCTCTTTGCTTTAATCTCATACTGACGTTATGATTAACATCCCATTTAAGTAAACCTTTGATTCATCTGTGATTCATAAACTAAAGTAGGTACCCAGAAATGGTTTTGAAAATAATAATAAAAAAAATTCAATTTATATTCAGTGCTTCTTTTGAACATACGGCTTTTAAAATTCTTTCAATTAATATTATGTACTCAGGTCCAGGGTTAATAGACTGAGGGAACATTTAGACTGGCAGCAGTTAGCTATTTCTAATTCACCCAAGAAATACTCCATGAAGTTGACCGATAACCGATGCTACGTACATCATATTGCTGTTCTCCACTTATACCTCTAGTAAGGTTCTTAGACATGTTAACACAGTGAGCACCTCATTGGGTTGGACTGTCCCTATATACCACAACGAGAATGAAAAATCTGGCATGACCTACTTCTGAAATCCGATACAGCGAAGAACATATGCTAGTCAGTGTAGAAAACTGACATGGCAGAAAGGATAGAAGAGAGACGAAGGAGTGACAGATGGTGAACAGAGTAACAGAGGGCGCCAAACTGGGGAACAGGGACAGATAATGTTACAAGAGAAAGGAAAGTGATGTCTGTGGGGGTATTAAGGAGAGGACACAGCGTCCACAGGGATGGAGACGTGGTGCAGAAAGCACGGGAAACGAAAGGACGTGAAGAGAGAAGGAGAGACAGAAAAGAGGGAGACGAATGCAAGATGGAGAGGGGCCTACAGTATTTCTGGCACTCAGGACTTTATTAGCATTTCAAATGCAGACGGGCAGGCAGTGGAAGGCTGTGTGTGTGGGAGAGAAAGTCCGTTTTTAAAGGTGGTGTGTCATTTCTAAACAAACACACACACAAAAACACACTCACACTTCCTGGCTCAGCTCTCTCGTATCACCTGAGTGTGAGGTTACACATTAGCATGGAGATATAATATTTAATTCATGTTGATAAAGTTGCTAAGTACAGGCAAGAGGGGGACAGAGAGATAGAAAGAGGTCACAGAGAGAAGTTGCCTGTATCCTCACAACATATCGTGCAATCTTGAGGGCACACTTTATGCAACTGAACTCACAAGCTTTCTGATGGTTAGTGTTACACCGAGTGACTTGGATCTAATAAAATTAAAGGCAGCACTCCTGATAACATGCTGCTGCAGCACTCTGGACGTAGCTGCATCGGAGGATGCTCGGAGTTTGGGTGGAGAGAAGGCTGACTGTAGTTAAAGATTCTTAGTGGTTAAAGGGTTCTTATCAGGGGTTTATCCATCATTCTGTTCAAGGATGGATCTGTCATGTCTGTGTATTATCCAATCACTGATAGGGAATACATATCAGGGAATTTGATATACAGCAACGACCTCTTGTGTGGGTGTGTTCAATGTCCATGGATATTAGGTATCCTCTCATTCTACACTCTAAATTATATATGAGGGTTTATATTGCCAGAGATGCAAACATTTCTTTAACTTTGTGGAGGACTTTAACTACATAAATCTTTTGTTGTATGTTGATGTTATTATGAAAAAAAGTTTTTTGCTCAGACACAAATGCACCCAAAGAGGGAGTAATAGTACAGGCCTGCACCTGTACCAATAGCACCCGAGCAGCACCCCCATTACGCACACAGTAGACCTCAAATGCGCTCTAGTCATTTCGATACAGCATCAACATGAGTGAACACTGACGCACAGCACGGACGACCTCCGTCCCCGTCACACCGAGTAATTAGGTGCAAATCATCAAAACCCTCTCAGGGAACGTTCACAGCTTTAACTTACATAATGCTATGTTTAGCAGCATTTCTTCGAGCATGTACAAAAGGCTGCACCTTTTAGGTTAACATCATAAACTGAAGTTAAATGTCGAGTCTTACCTGTGTTTGCGGTGCCTGGGCATCACACGCCTGTTACGCTGCACCTCTCTAACCCCTCCTGTCCTTCTCGCTCACACGCCTGTAGTTTATCAGAAGTTCAGCTTTGTTGCTAGGAGACAGCAAAGGCAGCAAGCCAGCTCCAGTTTGGTCTAGTTTTGGACCTTGGGCCTGTAATAGATGGACTACCACTATACCACTAACCTTTAAATAGCATTTGGATGGAGAACATAAACAAATGAATAAATAGACATTTTTAAAGAAGTGAATGTGAAATTTATATTGGAAGAAGCATGTGTGCATGTGATTATGTATATATATATATATATGTGTATATACTATATATATTCCAAGTGAGTAACTGCAGTGTACTCAGTGTGCCATAGTAAAAAATGCACAGATATTCAAAGTTGCAATGAGAAACAGGACGTTTTGGACCGAGCTCCTTCATCAGCTGTGCAAGCACTTTTTTTTCTGTAAACCTTGTGTATTTCACTACCTACAATTCTGAATCTCACTCTCATATAATGCACATCTTATACAGTGTGTGTGTAATATATATATATATATATATATATATATATATCTTTGCTGAAATACAATAGAATGGAACAGCATGGAACACTATGACATCATCAGTGATTTTTGCATCAGCGATTCTACTTTCCGCAGAACGAGAAGCCACTTGTCCTCTCTACACATTTCACTCACAAACAAATGTCAGACTTTGCCTGCTGGTAGAGAGCGGGAGCAGGGGAAGGAGCGGCCCGAAGCATCGCTAGTCATGACGGGCGTTAGCTCCGTTAGTCCAGACAGCTTAAAAATGGAAAACGTCGACAAGATGTGGCAGTGCGTGAGGATCAAGGTGAGTCTCGGACTGCACACACATACTCCCCCCGCACTTTAGCAATTCGTGCGTGCGGTCAAATAAGTGTAAGTGACCGATTCCTTCCCTCTGCTGATTCCTCTCTGCAGGTGGTGTCCAAGCTATTCGGGCCCAGAGTGACAGCTGTCCCCAGCCTGCAGGATACACACCTGTTTCACCCCCTGTGCGTGATCGGCAAACAAGTGGAGCGTTCTTCCCTCCCCATGAGAAAGGTCCGCAGCCTCTTCCCCTTAGGGCCGCTCCTTGACCTTATGGATGACCCCGGTGACCCAGCCTTGACCTCTGATGCAAACGACGGCCTGCAGAGGGAGGAGCCGGTCCGCTGCGACTTCCTGCATGAACAGTTTCTCGCTGGAGTTGGGAGCATACGGGTACAGGTGAAAAGATCAGGCCGTTGCAGATAAGCCTCTTTCTGTCAGTTATTTATACTATGTGCTTCCTTCTTGGACACTACACATTTTCTGCTCCAATGTACCTGCTTCAGCTAATGAACGGCTTGGAATAGGTCTGCTAAAAAAAAAAAGGGGAAAAAAGTTTTTTGAAAAAGCATTAAAAAAAATAAATAAATAAATCAGCGTCACGTCTTCAAGGCTACAAATGAACACACGCTGCTGGTTTCCGACGAAGCACTAATAACACCTTTCACCCATACGCCTCTTCCAGGTGAGGGACTTCTATAAGGAGTCTCAGGCGTTCCCCATGGCGCCGAGGAAGATGCTGTCTCTGAGGAGCAGTCTCCCGTGGCTGGGCCGCGTGCAGAAGCTCTACCTGCTCAGCGAGGTGTTCTGCTCCTCCACCTGTAGGCTGCAACTGCTGCAAGGGCAGCGGAGGGCGGAGCTGGACCTGGAGCCCGACACTCCGCTGGCCTTCACGTGCCTAAAGCTCTGCGTGTCTCCCGCTGGCCTGGCGGAGGTGCAGAGCGGCTGGGAGGACAGCTACCCACACCCCCAGGCCTGCTGGGCCAAGTACGGATCAGCACAGTACGGCAACCTGGTGGAGGGGGACGCGTCCGAGGCAAGAGCCGCGAGTTTGCTCTCACAGATCGGTAAGCAGTGGCGAGATTTAAATGCGAGCTATTTTACGGATTAAAGACTGCGGTTTTTGACACTGAAACGGCAGCTGCTTCTGTACCAAATTGGAGATGCTGCCGTTATAGATGATAACACTGTAGTCTTCTCCTTTTATTCAGATGCCAGCGCTTCAGTGTTCGGTGACTAAGCTGTTCCATTTCCCTTCTCACTACAACACGCACCAAAGCACATGTGGGTGTTGCTTTGTTTGCCTCTAGGGAACCTACACCCACCAGTAGATGTTACCGTTGCCATCTTTTTAATCTTCTGATTTATGTTAATGAATGCAGAGTCCATGTGGTGGGCAAAGAATAAGTCCTAATCAGGGCTTTTAAGCAAATGATCCTGGGCGCCTTTAATGCACCGTTCTGCACAGCCCGATGGCCTTTCACCCAAACTGCAGCCTGGGACTGCAAACACAACTGGGCCATTCGGATCGCTGCCTAGATACAATGCACTGGGCTGTAATCATGTGTACACCGAGTTGGACATAAGAGCACTAGTACATTCAAGAGTGCTCAGCCAATCGGCAAATTCCATATTTCTTTCTGGTCTTCCGTCCCCACAAAAAGCTGCTATTAACATAGAAAGTCACAATGGGATCACAGTGCTGTTTGCTGGGGCATCCCTGCTAGCGTGATGGCCCTCCCCATATTCACACCTCCTCTCCTCCCCCTCCCCCTCTCTCTCTCTCTCTCCGTCAGCGTTCTTCATCTCTCACCCCTCCGCCCTGCCTGTGCCAAGATCAGCCATGTGCCTGTCCAGCAGGCGGGCGGAGCGGCGGGCGGAGCGGCGGACGGAGCGGCGGGAGAGAGCCCTACGCTCCTCGGGGTACAGACAGGTTGATGACTCAGAGGAGGACCTACTGCTACCTGATGAGGAGGACAGCTGAGTGGGAGTGAAGAGGGGGGTGTGGAGGAGGCGACGGACGACGAGAGCATGAAGGACACACGAAAGGAGGATAAGAAAACGTGCCAAACGTTACCATTAACAGAATGTGAGGGGGGCTGCATTAAATAAAGTGGACCAAAGTGAGCTGTAGTCCACAGAATCATGCATGTCATTTTCAGGTTGGAAAAAGAGTCTGAACATTTTTTGAACATCAGAACATATAAAACGTGTGTCAAACACGCAAAAAGCAGTAAAACAACAGCAAGCACAACCAAAGCATGCTTAAATAAAGACCAAGACATCGAAGGTATTGCTAGGTAAAGCATTTATAAATTAATAAAAACCATTCCCTTTTAGTGTTTACAGGTTTTACCCAAAAATTTTACTGTTGATTCCCCCCTCATTCAGATCAGCTGTACTCCTCATATAGAAAAATATTTCTGGCAACATTCATCAATTTTGCATGTGTTTCCCATACAGTCTCGTGGATTATTGAGGAGAAGTGTTCTGAATGTCTCCATAGCACACTGCAGTGGTGCTGTTAACACAAACGCTGAACCGACGCGGCCTCAGGTGAGGAGCAGGAGCAGATTTGCATAGATAATGAGCCACAAACACATCAACTCTCCATTCAAGAAAAGAAAAAACAAACAACCAATGAGCAATAATTCAAGAACAAAAAATTGAGAACGTGAAAATCTTTTATAGCTTCTCACGGATTTGCAAACTCACACATGCATACACAAATTTCCCCAACGTCCAACTGTAAACAAACGCACTTGCTCAATCAAAAATGAAATATCAGTTCTGAATATGGACAGCATGGTGGACAGTCCTACGACCATAAGCCTTTGAAACAAACTCCACCGTCTCCGAGGAGGACAGATCTAGTTTTTGTAAAAGGTGCTGAAGTTAAAAATTTTACCAATACAGTATCACCAAATCATCTGTGGCATGTAAATTGTTTACAAACAGTTAGCACCACCACTCCTGCTGCTGTTGCTACGGCAGCTGCTCAGTAATGACTCCGCCCACAACGACATCACATCTAGTGGAATAGAATCAGTGTGGCAGATTAAACACGAAGCTTGTAGCTCCCATGTTTACCGCGAAAGCAGAATCTGAGCCCTCCGTCCCACCCAGAGCGCCTTTAAACTGTTCTTCAGACAGTACGATACACATTCCAGAAATAAGGCTAAAGAAATTTTTAAAAGAAAAAAAAATTAAAAATTCATGGCGATTCAAGTTCTTTGTACTTCGGATTTTAACATGTTCATATGACGCACAAATACTCAAAAACCCAACACTGGTGCTTTCAAGTATTTGAGTGAAAGAATGAAGGAAGGGAGACTGCAAAAAAAAAAAAAAAAAAAGTCTGAAGGAACAGAGGCACACAGACTCCATCATGCAGAGGTGCCGCACGAGGAGCCGCGTGGAGGAGAGTGCAGCCTGTCCAGGACGGCCTGACGGGACGGGTCAACGGCTGCGCCAGAGGCACTAACAAAAGAACAGCCTTCACACTTAGTTATGAATTAAAGAATCGTTTTCCCCTTTTATCCTTTGTGATCATTTTATCTACCGAGATAAATGAAATATGATTCAATTTCCAAGCGAAATATCTGCTTAAAGCAAAATGGTCACCTTTGCTTTCTGTGGAACAATGTTATGGTCGTGTGATTTGGTTTACAGAATAGTGCGCACACAGACTAGCTTACAGCAATAAGGTAGGTGAGGTGTGTGAGGTATTGTCTATGGCTATTTATGAATAGAAAAAAAAAATCACAATTAAAATGCAATATGTATAATTAACAAAACAAAACAAAAAAAGAATAATGATAGACAAAAACACCCACACACACACACTCACACACATGCAGTCCTTCCTCAATGAATACTAAAGTGTCAAAAGTGTCTTGGCAAATAAACAGCAACAAAAATCTAATTCAGCTGAAGCACTGTGCAGTGACGGCATTTTCCCCTTGCCAGTGTTCGAGCGTGCAGTGACCTCACACGCAACGCTCCAGTCCTCCCGCAACACTGAGCTGCCGTCTGTTTGTACGCCCTGGGCACGACCGCAAAGAGGCCGCAGCTGCTCTGAGATCAGACAGCCCCGCCGTTTGTACGCCCTGGGCACGACCGCAAAGAGGCCGCAACTGCTCTGAGATCAGACAGCCCCGCGGGCCAACACACACAGCGGTTCTGAGCGGTACGGACGTGCGGAGTGACTCGTTTTCAAGACTTTATCTGTTGCTGCCGTTTAGTCCCCCCCCCCTCATGGATATAAAATGAATAGAAATGGAGAGTGCAAATCCCTAATGCGGCTTCTACGCATGTGGCGTGCTATTCGTGAAGAGGCGGGGCTAACAGTAAGCCACGCCTTTAGCCCCTCTCCTCTGGTATCGTCTACGGGGTTAAATCTGTTTCAAGAGAGACGACACCGATTGGCCGATTCGGACCTTCACTCCGCCCCATACCGTAACTTCCCCAGAGCTCCCCTGGAAGTCCACGTTTGGCACACACATCTGCAGTGCTCCGGATGGCCCGCCCTTTAAACCAGGCCATAACTGCAATACGCCTCCTGAGCTGTGTGGAACGGACAGAGACTCCCTATCACGTACTATGGGTTGCCTGATGTAAACTCAGACCGTGGCAGCGTACACAACTCCTAAAGCCGCAGTGAGGGAGCCACTGTATGGGTGACAAATGCGAACGGGTCACTTCACCAGCAGCGGAACAGATTCTCAGGGGGGGAATAAAACGGACATTTCGCTAAAAATGCGAAGGGCAATCAAACAAGCTCCCGCTCACCTTGGTTTAAAAACGATTTCTGCTTGGGGAACGACTCTAAAATTTTACTGATGCTTGAAGGAAAGAGGCTGCATCACAAACTAAATACTGACTCTTCACATTTTGGACTGCAGCCATTTACCCCAGACACCCCACCTCCGTCACCCGGACTTGGTGCTATTTTTTTTAGAACAATTTCAAGCCCCTATTAGAGCTCTTAGGACTTGAGCCTCACCAAAAGGATGAGATTTCTCTGAAATTATGAAAATACCTTCCCCATATAAATCTACACAAATGTATCATAAACCTGTGAGTTTTGCCAGACGCTGATTGCACTTGTTAAGAGATCATGTAGAATGCAGCTAGGATAACGAAACAAAACACACCAACCAACCAAAAACACGCACGCACGCGCGCACACACACACACACACACACGCACACACACATACACACACTCGGGCTGTGGGTTGAGGGGTCTGGGGTACACAGCATTTTGCCTCCCATGTAAAAAATCAACATGTAGTTAAAGAACACTGGACCTCCCTTTACGGAGTGCTTGAGTACAGCTACCCCTCCATGTTAAAGGACACAGATTGAGTGTGCCGAGTAAAAACAATATACACATATATTTTATATAGACTATATACAAGATTTATATGCAATTTTCTAAAGCTTTGCCAATAATCCCTTTACATATCATGTACAGTAAAAAAAAAAAAAAAACGTTTATAAACATGGAGACTGCACCAATCTCCCTTTACACACGTGCTTCCATTTTCCTCAAAATCCACAAACAAAAATCACAGATTCCCCTGGAGGAGAGAAAAGTGGGCGTTAACCGGCAGGCGGAGCGAGCCGTGCAGCTGCCCCGCCCCCTCACTCCTCCGGCTCCTGGCTCGGGGGGAAGGGCACGGCCACGGCGTGCTCCTGCGCCAGAGCAGCCAACTCCTTGAGGAACTCGGAGAAGATGACGGCGCAGTAGACGGTGTTCTTCACGCGCAGAGCCTCTGCCTGCTTCTCCAGGCTGGTGGCTCCACTTCCGGCCACCGCCCCCCTGAAGAGGGCGCTGTGGAGGGAGTGTCCGCCGTCCCGCACGTGAGCCAGGGCCGTCTGGGCGGCGTGACGCGCTCGCGTCGGGCTGCCCGTGTGCCTCAGGATCAGGTCTCCCAGAGACGGCTTACGACTCTTCACTGAAAGAGGGAGGGAGGGAGAGAGAAGGAGAGAGAGAGAGATAGAGAGAGAGAGATCACCACTGACGCATGTGCAAAAGCTGGAGTGCTTACGTACTTCACACACCAGAACCCCGAGCGCACACGGACGAAGGAGGAAGCACATGATGGAAATGATTTAATCTAATTAGTCAGAATGACTTAGTCTTCATTATGCATAGCAGCGTGACTAAACTGAGGAGCCAAGCATAACCACAATTACAACGTTAACTGGCCTTTATGCACGTGTACATGGATAAAAGACACGTACACACACACACACACACTCATGCACTCACACACACACACTCACACAGCCCTGTCTCACTAACCCAGAGAATCAGAGCGGCGGAGGGGCATCACCCCCACAGGAGGATCCGTCCAGTCCAGTTTGCCCCGCGCAACCAGGAATCGGCGAGCCTTCCTCAGCATGGCGGGGAAGTCCTCGTGCATGGCAGCAAACGTCTCGATCCGGTTCTTCACAGATCCAAGAACCTGAGCGAGAGCAGGGGGGGGGGCAAACGTCAGGCTGACGGGCCGTCAGAACCGCCAGAGGTTCAAAAAAATACAGGAGCCTCGTTTTTAATATAAACACACTACAATTCAAATGATCTTGGTCAAAATGGTACACTCATCACTCAGGGAAAAAAAAAAAAAAAAAAAAAAAAGACATATGACTTTGGGAGAAGAGACTTAAGCTTCCACTAGAGGGCAACAAAAACGAACATTTAACAGTTAGAATCTCATCATTAAATCATTTCAAACCAAATGTCAAATTTAACCAGTGAGGTCCCTAACAATTTTGGCTGAGTGCCTACGGTGTCAGGAGGCTCGTGGTTGTGTGTAGCCCTGTGGAGCCCTGCCCTCCTGTGAAGCCTTTACCTGTATGAGCGACTTCACGCTGGGCTGGAATACCATGTTGGTGTTGAGCAGGAAGGAGCGGAGCAGAGGCTGAGGGTAGCAGGCCAGCTGAAACACGATGCCCGTCAGCAGGATGTTCACGTACAGCGAGTTCTGCAACATGCACTCCAGCTTGGAAAAGAGCACCGTCATGAACGGCCCTGTGGACACAGCGTGAGCAGCAGAAGGGTCAGACCGTCCTCCGCCCCACCGAGCAGCGGCTGTCCCTCGGCCCAGAGCTCTTACCTATGTAGGGCTGCGTGGCAGGCTGGGTCAGAGGGCGTGCCGGGCTGAACGCCCCCGAGGACCCGTCGGGCTTCGGCTCTGCCGCTCCCTGTTTGCCCTCTTGTGGAGGACAGTCCTCGCCCGTCCGGCGCGGGCCGGGGGAGGCGGGCGGGGCGTCCTGGCCAAACTCCTCGGCACCCTGCGAGTGCGTCCTTCTCGCCTTCACGCGTTCCTCCAGCTCCCGGAGCTCCTGGTGGAAAGCCTCGATGCTGATGCCGTGGCCGTTGGAGTCTGCGGGGTCCGGGCGGTCGTGCTCGGGTGGCACCTGCTCCAGCAGCTCCTCGATCAGGCTCTCGACCGACTCGAGGCCCCGGCCGCCGTCCGCCGCCGCTTCGTTGGGGTCCGGGGCCGGCGGGGACCTGCAGTTAGACGTCTGCCTGGACGGCAGGAGGCCGTGCGGGGTCACCTGTGCTTGCGGAAGCAGACTGGATTTCACCTGAGATGGAGACGGTTTCTTTGCCGAGCTACCGTGGAAGTCGCCGTACCCTCCTTGTAGGGGAAGACCGGATTCAACAGCTTCCATAGCCGCGCCGCCGTTCGTGCCTGCTTGCCCCAGGCCCCCGCTGGGCTCTGCGTCTCTCCTGACCTTCTTCACCTCCATCCCTCCATCTTGCGTGTCCGCGCACTCGTCCACCTGTCCAGTGCCATTGTAGAGTGCTCGTCGGGGGAGGGCGTGGGGGTGCGGACCAGCGCCCTCCGCCGGCCTCGACGGGGCCTCGGCGACCGACTGCGATGGCGACGGCTGTAGGGGGGCGGAGCTGGGCAGCAGGCTGCGTTTCTTACTGCGGGGCGTGAGGCTGATGCAGTTCTTGCTGATGGTGACGTCCCACTCGCCGCTGTTGCGGTCCGAGCCGCTCCACTCGGCCCTCGCCGCCGCCGCCCTCTGCTGGGCGGGGTCCGCAACCGCGCCGCGCTGCGAGGAGAAGTGCTCGGGCACCATGCTGAGAGACGGGTTGGACGTGGGCGGCGGCGGCGGCGGAGGTGCCGAGCTCGGGGACGGATTGTCGCCGTCGTAAGGGGCCGACCAGTCCCGACAGGCCCGGGAACACAGCTCGATGCCCCGCCGCGCGTCGTGCAGGTACTCCAGGTAACCGCATTCGACTTCGGAAGGGTCCGGAGAGGCGTGCGCCGGGCTGCTGGGGGGGGCAGCGGGGCGCTAGCGCGGGGGGAGGAGGGGGTGTTGTCGGGCCCGGGGCCAGAGGACGGAGCGGACGCCACGCCGGTGCTCTGCTGGCGAATAAACAGAGCCAAGCGGGACGGGGTGCTGGGCTTGGTGTGAATTGGAGACTCTGAAGTGGGGCTACCCAGCACTACGGAGCACAGAAGACACAAGAGGATTAATGCTTAGTAATAACCATGATTTCACCAAAGCAAAACCAGCAGTTTCGCAACATATATTTATACATAAAGCCAAACATAGAAGTGCAGGAAATAGTCTGTTTTATGCAGTTGTATGTAGTAATATACACACCCTTGCCCCAGAAGGCAGGTTCCTCCTCCCGGTCACTAGGGGTCGCTGTGGCGATTCGGCAGCACTCAGGGATGAGAGACAGGAACTTGTCAGCTGATTTACCATAGAGGTCAGTCTCCTTCACTGCTCGGCGCTGACTCAGCATCACGTGCGTGCAGGGCAGCAGATACCTGCGAGGAAGCCGAAAGGTCAAAGGGCACGCCGCAACGAGAGGCGATGGAGAAATACCGCAGATGTCCGACACAGGGACACACACACCTGAGGACGAGCTGGAGCATGACGTCTTCACAGTTGAAGGAGAGCAAAGTCTTGAAGAGACTGAGAGAGACCATGCACAGCTACAGAGAGATACAAGCAGAGAGTTACCAGCCACCACAGCTACATGAAACCACTGCCACGTATCCTCAGCTAAACAAAAACAGACACTAATGCATCTAAATGGGGAAAGGGGGCGGGGCCAATGGCGTGGGGGGAGGGGTCGCTCCCCTCGGACTGACCCGCGAGTTGCTGCTTATTCGCGTGAGCAGCGTGTCGAGGATGGTGTCGTTGTCGTGGCGATGCAGCAGGATGAAGCGGAGGAAGGTCTTGACGAGGGTCTTCTCTGTGACGCTGCGCAGGAACAGATCCAGGTAGGCAGTGCTCGCAATCATCTCATCCACAGACGACTGGAGAGACGCAGGGGACAGAGACGCAGGGGTGAGGGTAGGGTGCCGATTGGTGCAGAGCGAGGACATTAGGCGGGACACGCGGGACACGAGGGGATTACAAGAGAACAGGATTCTAAAATGGTTCATTTTACACTCTGATGTAACAGCGTGTCTTTTGCTAGTGCTACAACAACCACAGCCCCTCAAACGCCCTGCGGGTGACACAATAATTAAAACACAAGGGCAGGGCAGCGTAGAATCACAGTACATTCTTGTACGTCGCTAACATGCTGTAAATGCCAAGGTTCCATTTTTTGGCTGAGCGCCTAGCGCCAAACTGCCGGATCCGGTACCGGATTGGCTCACCTTGTGCAGGGCGGGACCCATGACAGGCACCAGGAAGCCGTTGTGGAGGTAGTCAAGGAGCTGGCAGCGCACGACGGGATGGGCCACCTGCACCACGGCGTTGCAGAACTCCAGGCTGTTCATGAACAGCACCAGGGAGGACACGCCCATCCAGTCCTCCCTGCGCAGGGCGTGCCAGTCGTCGCCGCGCACCTCGATCTTGCGCGGCAGGGAGGAGTAGAGGCCGCTGAGCCCCGTCGCCAGCACCTGGGGGGCGGGGCGGGGACGAGGGCGGGGTTAGAGAGGACCACGCCCAGTTCACACAGCATTGGCGTGCATAGATCCATTTTTCTATCAGCGATTTATATAGTGACTGAAGCACTATGTAGCATTTGAAGTTAGTGTCACGCACATCAGCTCCCACTGTCTGCCAACTTTATTTCTCAGTGAAGATCCGTTGTGGTCATCGCTGCTCTGTGTTACGTGCTCATTTTGTGCCGGCTAGTCCTGCCGTGTGCCGGCTCGTAAGAGCAGCAAGTGGGTTCAAACCTCAGCTCAACTGCAGTGCAGCTCTTTCCTACAGCTGAGACCACAGTGACTCACAGTGCAGTGTTGCTTGTTGTCAGGCCAGTGACAGATGGCCACCATTTTTGACATCGACCACACAGGCCAGACACACACACACACACACACAGCCAGCCAGGCCATTTCACAAGGAAATCAAAGTAAATGCAATACTACCACTACCACCAAAACTCCCCCATTCGCTCCCTCCCTTCCACATGCGCTGCACTCTTACTGGGCAGAAGTAGGAGTTCTCAGTGATGTATCTGGCAACGGCGTGGTTGCTGGCAGACGTGGCCATGACGAGGAGCAGGGCGTCGCGGGCCTGCTGGCCCAGACCTCCGTCTCGGTGGATGAAAGGTACCAGCAGAGAGAAGATGAGCAGGTTGGTGGGGCCCTGCTGCACCGCCCCACACCTGAACAGCAGCTCCAGCACGGCAGGCTGCCTCGACATGCACACACACACCTGCAGAGGAACCGGCCGCCAACAACAAAGCCCAGAACAATCACGTACAGTCTGATCCAACAGGAGAGGAGAGACACTCAAAGTTGAACAACATTCATGTCTGTAACCCAACACCCCTCCACCAAAAACACCCACAAAAAACAGCTTTGGGCAATGTAAAATATTTAGTCCATTTACTACTTTCAAAGAAAGCCTGAGGCCACGCCCCCCCGGCTGAGACCACCCCCCCCCCCCCACAGGCTGATGCCACACCCCCCCCCCCACAGGCTGAGACCACGCCCCCCCCCCCCACAGGCTGAGACCACGTCCCCACAAGCTGAGGCCACACACCCCCACACGCTGAGGCCACGCCCCCCCCCACAAGTTGAGGCCACGACCCCCCCCCACCCCCACCACACAGGCTGAGGCCACACCCCCCCCCCACAGGCTGACCTGGTTGAGCAGCAGGACAAGGCTGGCCTCCAGGCTGGGCGGGCAGCCGAGCTGCGGGTCTGCGCAGGCACCCAGCAGGCTCAGCAGGGGCTGCAGCACGGCACTGTGCTGCAGCAGCGGCTGCTGCGACTGGCCAATCAGCATCTCGAACAGCTTCAGCAGCGCCGTCTGGCTTTCGGGGTCCAGGCCACGGCGCACGTGCCACTGCACCAATCGCAGCAGGATGCCCTCAGACACCACCAGCTCCAGGATGGGCCCCATCGCTGTGGGGGGGGAGAGACGGTGCAGAGACGGTGCGGTTAGGGCAAAGCAGAGGACCGTCACATGGGCTGAGCATGTGGCCCCTCATGAACAGGGGAAGGGGGACAGGGCCACATCTATTAGGAATGATGGCAACATTTTACAGAGAGACGGGGCAGAAAATTAGGACGCGACACTTAAATAATGTCAAAATGGAGTGCTCGCAAACAATTTTGAAAACACATTTTAAGTGCTTAAAGGAGAAACAACTTGAGTACTCTATTTAAGCGACATTCTTTAAGACATTCTTTTTTTATACCGGGTGGATCAGCGGCGCTCCCTGCTGGCTTCTCTTCCGCCAGCAGACACAGCATCTGATCTGTGTGATTCCTCACTGCTGTCAGATCATCAGCTCCGCCAGCCAGTGAATCCCTCTGCTCAAGGACCCACGATACCTGTGTGTGTGTGTGTGTGTGTGTGTGTGTGTGAGAGAGAGAGAGAGAGAGAGAGAGAGAACGTGAGGCAGACAGCAACAGACGCGAGATTTTTTCGAGCACGCCATCCCTGCCCTGCAAAACATCCTGGAATGTCGCATGACTAAACGGTGTTCTTCCCAACATGATCATGGGTCTCTCGAGTGGCTCTGCTGTTCCGAGACGCTCTCAGGGCCACGTATATGTTTATTTGAGCAGCTGTGTGCATGTGATTCAGAGCGCAACATGATGCAGAAGCACGGCCAGCGGCACACGTGTGCACAAGAGGGAGACGTGTGCTCCCTCTTCACACTGGGACGATCCAGCGTGGATCGAATTACTGATACACTGAAACAGACGCAGGCAGCAACACGCGGGCCCGGAGCACACAGCCCACCATCGATCTGTAGACCAACGCCTGCGTGAGGGGGTATTGATTTGTTCTCGCTGACATCCCCATTGCAAGCAATTCAGTCAGCACTCTACTCAGTGACACACTGGGACTGCGTGTGTGTGTGTGTTACCTGTCTCCAGTGATTCTCGAACACCATCAAACACGTCTCGGGGTCGGCGGTACATGGGCTGGCCGGGGCCGTGCTCCGATTGGTCCGTCCATCCGTGCCCCTGGGAGTTATGCGACTTAGCCAGCTCATCTTAGTGTCCTGGCTCGGGGGTCAAAGTTCATGAGGCAGGGGTCGCCGGAGGACAGAGGGGAGAGGTCAAAAGGAGAGGAGAGGAGAGGGGGGGAGGGGAGAGGAGAGGGAGAGAGGGGAGGGGAAAGCCAGGGTTAGGAGAGAAAAGCCAAGGGGCGCGTGAGGACGCAGGAGCACCACAGAAGGGGAGGGGCCAGGGAACAAAAAAAAAAAAAACTGAGATCCTGCTGGTGTCTGCAGCAACGGCGGGGGTTGTCACGGTAACGTGGCAGTCAGCAGGTGGGGTGGAGACTGGTCAGCGATGTCATCCAGTCTGCAGCCGGCACCACTCCATACCGAGGCACAGTCACGCACACCTGGGGGGGGAGACGGGGGGAGGGGGGGAGACGGGGGGAGGGGGTTAGTGGTGACGCCTGCTGCACAACAGCAGCAGAATCAGTCAGCAGAGTGAGGAGAGTGCAGAGAGAGATGGACACCAGCGCAGCGGAAACGCCACCGCCACTGCTCATCAAAGCTCTTCCACTGGCCCCCATCCCTACTGTCCTCTACGGGTCTCACTGGCCACCGTCATACCACAACACGGGAGGCCTCCACCCTAACAGACGTGCCGGAGTAACTCCGCCGTCACCCCCCCGATCACACCGCCACTACGTGACTTACACGCACCTTCAACACAACTACAGATGACTTACAGTCATCAAATACACTAATGTATAATGAATACAAACAATTAACCCAGCCTTCTGATCTCTGAATCCTACCACTCCAAAAACGTCCTAGGACGTCACATGGAGAGATACCATTCTACCCCAAACGAGCACACTCCACACAGAGAGGAGGGCATTCCAGTGACATCACGTCACGGATCAGAGGAGCACTGTGAAAAACACACCAGACCCCCCAGAATCAGCCAAACACACCAGACCCAACAGAACCAGCCAAACCACGCCGGACCGTCACCACCAGACACGATGTCAAAGCGAAGGGACTTCCAGAGGTAACCAGATCATTCCAGCCCCAGGTTGGCCAAGTCCTTCAGATCTCCACTGGTGGAGCATTTCTGGACGAGATGAATCAATGCCTCAAACGTTATTTATTGATTTATTTATTTAGACACTGTGAAGGTATGTGGAGCCCAGCTACAGGACAGAAAGCAGCAGGGTACTGTGGACAGTTAAAACATGCCGGAACGTTCTGAACGCCCACCATCTCAGACAGGCCAGCGGAACAGGAAGAGCCTACTGGTCATTAGCAGACAGGCAGAGTCATACTGCTACAGATACCAGAGACACGAGACCTTGGCTGGATTCTTCTTCAGTCTGTGTATCTGTTTCAGTCTACAGAGGACTTCCTGATTGTGCAACGCTCCACGCTGTCTAGTGGAGCAAAATAACAGCACAGACGCCAATACTGACTTGTATTTACCTCCGAGATTACCTAGTCTGCTCAAATTACCTGCGCTAGTCACGGTTTATTTCTAATGTCACTTGCTATTTCTATACGAGAGTGCGTAATACTATACTGTATAATAATAACTGCTCATGACCTGGATGATTTAACTTTCATTTCTTTGAACTATTCGGTCTTTTTAGATTGGTAATGAGGACCTAGCATTGCCCTGTTAGCCATCCACAGTGACACTGCATTTCCTGAAACTCAGCTGCCCTAACCTTTGGACCCAAGGCACCTCAACTGCTATTTCAAGTCGCACCTGCATATTACTTCACCTGCATATTAGTTCAACACCGCCAGTAAATAATGGACAGAGGTGGAAGGTTGTCGTTGAATGTCCTGTTGACAAAACAGAAGCTTTGGCGTTTACAACAGAGGAATATTCAGTAGTTAGGATAACATTCCTACATAAATGTACTTGGTCACTTGACTACAGAATTAAAATGGGAGACGATAAACAGGCGTGAACACGTTTGACATTGATAATATTATCAGAGGCGCAAAGTTAAGATTAAAGGAATGAGATTCATTAAGATTAATATGAAATAAAACTTCCCCATTTCACAATGACTTCAAAGCTGAGCGTTACAGTTGTTTTGCTACTACTGTTTCTCCTCCTGGAAGGGCGGCCCTACGAAGCTGCAGTAACACCACCTGTAGAACTGTGTGACTAGGCTGGCTAATGCATCACACATATTCCGTAGAGAGCTGGATCAGTCCCTCAGGTTTTCTACTTGGAACAGCAACATCTGCACGATGCAAGGAATTCTGCACATCCAGCGTGTCACTACGGCACAGTAACAGGCAGCCTTTGTCCAAACGAGCAGTGAGCCTCTCGTGCACATGTGCCCCACAAAGAAGGTCTTGTGGCTCTAGAGATCTTCCGAATGCCGTTCTTCGCATCCACGTTCTTGCAAGGCATCCCATCCATTGGTTTGTTGTTAACAGTGTTAAAGGCAAAAAATTAGATTTGGTCCAAGCCTGGATGAGGTCATATTGTTTTTCATATTGTTTTTCACACTTATTCCTCTTCGTAAATTAGGGATACAGTGATATTCTGGGAGGACAGCGATCTTCCACGATCCGTCAGTACCCAATGTTTAAGGCAGAACGGTTCTGCGTAGGGCCGATGAATGTTTATAGTCATGAGGAGATACAAACACCTGCAGAAATGACCTTTAAATTCTCCAGAGCGTTTCAGTGGGCCTGAGGCCAGGACTCACAGTGGCCACGTGGGAAAAAATGTATTCCTTCTTGGATCCCAGTCAACCTCTGTTGTGTTTTACATTACAGACCATCACCCTGGCCGTCTCCAATAGAAGGTCTGGGGATTCTTTAGCCCCTTAACCACTGCTAGCTATCCAGGCTGGGAGGAGGCAGTTTATCCAAACGGTCAACAGGGGGTGGGAAATATGTCAATATTGGGATCAATTCACCATACACTTTTCTGAGCACATCATAGATATCATCATTAATTCAAGAGACATGACCAGCCGCATGTTTAATACAAGTATCGTAATTATTACATTTTCCCCACCCTGCCCAGCCTTCGTTTCACCAAACGTTTGCGGCTAAGCTACCTTGAGGACACCTTTGTGCAGTAGCTGCTCATTAAAACCCCTCCGGCTCACTGCTGGATTTACGACTGCCTCATGATCTCACACATTACAAACGGCAAGAAGCCTTCACATCATTCGCTGCCACCTTAGGGTTCCTAGGCACGTTTCCGAAGGGTCGACCACATGCCATTTCACCCATCTTTGTAGGAAAGTCACTGCAAGCAAGAGCAAAAATACTGAGGACGTTTTTTTCCCCAAACTACCCCAGTTCTACAGAAATCCTTTTTTAAATCCTTTCCAGTGATACAGGCTTCAACTTTTCAGCCGGGGTCTTAATACAATGTCTTTTAACCAGGACAAACTGCACATACTGACATTTTTTTAAATGTTCTACTTTTTTGGAGGCAAAGCAGGTAAAATTCACCGACTGGAACTCCAATAACACTCTTGATTCTAGAGGTCATCACATTACATCGCTTATTACATAAGTCTTGTTGTATTATTAGCCCGTGACGAAGAAGCCCTCCATGCAGAAAGCCAGGTGATTGTAAAGGGCTCATCACGCGTTAGCCCACGGTTCTGTTCCACTTCTAAACTCAACACCCTGGCGGTCTAAAGAATGGTGCACTCAGATTCTACATCCACAGCTCTCTCAAAAGTGGAAAATCACATGCATAAAACATCACAACCAAACATCAGTCAAGCATACAACCAATGTATTACCAGTGTTATTTATGAGGCGAGGTGTACCTACCAAAGACTGCTATGTCAAAACATCACTATCATATACCACTGGCTGCCATATTTTGTTAGTCCACACCTTGCCTGTTGCTTATTTCAGAGTGTCTAACAAAAAGAGAAGATGTACATAAAGAAATAATTGTATTTAATTTAAATAACTACCGATGTGTGGATCTTGGAGAATCCACACTACTTGGTGACACGTAGGCCAGAGAAGAACACTGGGCTCTGTGAGTTACACTCATGTCTTTACTGAACCATACAACCTCTACAGCACAGAGACAACATGTCCATAATAACGTGTAATATAACAAGCTGATAACTGTCTGCTAATGGCAATAGCAAAGATATATAAAGTTAGAGAAATGTATATTTCCCCTGGTTACACAGACAGTGTTTGCATGCAGTGGCTCACGTTATTTTATGATCGACTCCTTTCAGTCCTGTTTAGCACGGCATGCATTATTATGATTGGAGTGTAAATAATTCAGCCATTTTGGCCTCGGCGGCAGCTTTATGCCTGAGCGTACGGCTGCATCAGGGGCAGTGCCCTCTGAAGAGCCTCCACAGGCAGTTTGGTGTGGTAGGCTACGTTGGAGACAACCAGAGCTGTCGCACAGACGTACTGTCAGGAGGCGGAGGAGGAGCAGTCAGGCCACAGTCTGGAGAAGGTGACCTGCATTTCAGCACAACCTCACCAAAAGGTCGCCATGTCTAACTTCTATTATAGATTCACTGACTTAAGACAATAACAAAACCACTTTCGACAAAGGCACCAAAAACACCAAAAGATGCAGGAACTGTGAGTACTATTGAGTTTTAAAACACTGCCCATTTAATTACTACTCCTCCATGAGCCTCACCATAGCCATTTACCCAACACCCATCCACACGACATGACCACACTGCAGCCTTACGTGTGTCTTTGCCGTGAAATTAAATTTTGGTGGGTTACTGAGGTGCAGAGTGATAAGCAGTATCTTAATATAGACATTACGCCAAAATAAATTCCAGTTTTAAAACAGACTTACTAAAGACTTACTAAAGCAGTCAATAAATCCCGTGACAGCATACAGCAGATAAAAATGGAGTCCATGGCAAAGTACGAGCCTACCAATGTCATGCTAAACACATCCAGCACTTCGCACTTGCTTACCTCAGCCATTTTAGACGAACGATCACATTGAAACGACACCGCAAACGGGCCTTTGTACACCGTTTGTGAGAAATCCAGGAACGCAGAAGGAGCTCTTCCTCTCAAAGTCATTTCCGCCCTCGGGTTTACAATGAATCATTAGCCAGGTGTCTGAGTAACCTGCTCGCTGATAAAGAGTAGGTCACCGCAGAATCTTCCATGCCCCACCACTGTGTGCCAGAGCTCGAGGACGAGCTGCTAGGGCCCCGGGGAGGGGCTCGCTGCCAAGAAAGGTTACAGGAAACAATGCGGAGTCTTGGGGTTACATGCTTGTCATGAAGGGTTAGGCTATTTTGTGCAAGTGGCCTGGTTTAGGCAGGAAAGAAGGAGAGACGTCCGTCAGCCTAGTTTACATCAAACACAAATTCCCTCGGCTTCTACACTTTTCCACTCTGCAAACATCATGCAATCAGGTCCGCGTTGCTCACAACTGACCCCATAATTATGGAAATGGTAGAGATGTGTGGGGCAAAGTTAAGAGAGGACAAGCACTGAATTATGAATGTAAAATGGGACCTCTGTGTAAGTGTCCCACGGTGGAGGCACGGGTGGTTCTGACTGAGAGACGGAGATTATGTGAACACTTTGCAGGTCATATTCCTTGAATCAGCAAGTGGTCAAAGTTCAGTCAGCATTACACCAACATGAGTTCAACAACAGCATAGTTGCAAAAGGAAAAATTACAATGCCCCACCGGGGGTGTGTGTGTGTGTGTGTGTCTGTCTGACTAAGGCAAGTTAGGCATAGATTGTTGGAGAGCAGCAATTGCTTCACTGTATGGTTATGTCCATGCATGGCTTCATGACACACAGTCATTACTCTCCAGAACGAGCCCAGCCCATCATGAATGGCAGTGCCCCAAATATGACTCACGGTGAGCTTTAGCCCCCAGCGCTTCACTGCACATCTGGGATGAGGCGCAAGATAAATAACCCAAAAGACGTCTGCGTGAGTGACTGGAAGAGTGATGAGCGAGGGAGTGACCACAAAAAGAACAAACAAGGAGAGACAGAAGGAGAGAACTGCCAAGTGCAGAGTTAGAGTTGACACGGCCGTGTAAATGATGCACTCTGCCCGGACTCGTTCTGAGTGGACCTGTGCAAAGGGAGAGGAGGTCTCTGCACAGGCGGAACTAAACGGGTGTCCTGCTTTATGGATCTGAACTCAACTCGTAAAATCAATCCAAATAAATATTGAGTGCAAGTGCATTCACCATCCACGTATATATGAGGATAGCACTGGCGAGTCCGTGACTCCAGTGTAATCTTGTCCGAGATTTGCCCACAATAGAATTAATACACTTTCAAGTTTCATAAAGCTTAGCTGACTGCTGTGGTGTGATGTGTCTGTAACGTGCTAATTGGAAAAAAACCCAGCAGGACAGCAGCCAGCTAGGGTTAGCAACCCAGCGAGTCATGACAGCCACCGCAGGACGCACACAGAGCCACGTCAGGTTACCTCTGCTATCTAGCTACACACGGCCATCATCGGTCATTTGAAAAATGAACCCACTCTGCAGCGGGGAGAAGTAAAACACCAACGCTCGTTCGGCTGAGCAGAAGCGGCGTTAATCATCGCGTCAGTCCCACACAGCCCAGGCAGCGTTACGGTGCAGGGCTGTTTCCACACAGCTAGCGACGGTATTCGGACACGAGTCAGAGGACATTCCGCTCACCTCCGCGCAGTACCCACCTCGGTGGTCCGGTCGCTGTGTTTTCCACCGGTATATTTCGGCCCCAATGCCCGCTGGAGGTGGGTGATTTTTCAGGGAGCGACTGCGTCGCTAGCGCGCTAGCTGGATGGCTAACAACTAGCTAGCGACGACCGAGCGGGTCAGTTCTCCAGTGTCAGCTGAACGCCAGGTAAAAAGGTGGAGGACAGCATAAGGTGGAGGAGACCGCCTCGGCTACGTTCTAGCACAAACGCGAGGACGCTGTTCTTTTCGGTTTTTGTTGTTTTTTATGTTTTTTTGCCGTACCCAGACTGTCCCTGACCATCAGATATTTGATTTCTTACGCTCCCGTTTCGCAGCCATCTTCTCACTAGAATTCCGCTGGCACACCCACGCGCAAGGGACGTGATGACGTCTTAAAACGCTGCCCATGCGCACACAGACATGAATACGCTCATGCATCCAGCAATAAGACTGACCTCTGTGAGAAATACTGCCACCTAGTGGGGGAAAAGGGAATATATATTTGCGTGAAACAACGCAAATGACAGCGCACCGTGGAAACCTTTACTTTTGGCTTTCCTTTTAATTTTAAATACACGTTTGCTGACATAATAAACAAATCACACATCACATCTATATAAGCAATAGGACAATAGGTAAAATATGAGTAAAACTGATTTCTCCCAAAAGGCATACTGTTATGCAAATTATAACAACTTAATTTACTTTATGCAAATTAATAAGAATAGATTAATACATTTCCAAGTTAGTTAGCATGGCTGTATTGGAAATTTCTTACAAAATATTTCTGTGCTGATAGAGAGAGTTCTCCACCTGCACTAACTATGATGAGGCAGTAACTGTCCCTACTGATTTAAACTCGGGAGGGAACAGCTTACCTATGGGGCCTCCAGGGAACTGTAGCTACAGCAACTAAAATCACCTGGCTCCTGTGTCTCACCGGTGGCCCTGCCTGTTATTATAGAAAGGCAGATATGTGGCCAAGCCATGTGTGTGCTGAGTCTCAGAATAGAGGAAAACCCACACATATCGCGTAGTGATGGATTTACAGACGGAGGAATATGCGCATATACGTGAGAACATTTTCTGAAGCCACAGGCAAAGTTGGTTTTGCCTTTAATGACGCATTGACATGAATCGCTGGGCTAAGGCAGTGAATTTGCATCGCCTGCGGAAGGATGGCGATGTGCACGAGCAGAAAGCAGAGGGAGCGTGCGGAGAGCAGCCGAAGGGGGAGACCCCCAAAGTGAAGTGGGTATTTTTAACACTTTTATCAGGAACCTTTTCACTTTAAGAGAAAAGATTGGGCACAGATTGACTCTGTGAAAATTACAATGCTTGTTATAAGTCTTTCTTTTTTCTGTAATCAAACAGTAAGCCCCCCCCAATCTCTATTTCTTTCTCTCACAGATGGGGAGAGTGGGTGATTGATCCCTCTGGGGAGTTTTACTATGGCTGGTTGCAGGTCATGGTCTTTCCTATCATTTATAACTGGGTCATTATTATCCTCAGGTAAGCAAAGGATGATAGGATGACAATAAATACAGACCAGTGCCAATCTCAGGACGAAAATGAAATGGATTTGTTGAAGGTTGAAGCTTACTGATCTACGAACCATTAATACACGAGGGTTACAAAAATGGTTTGATTTCTAGATAAATGCATATTTTTAATCTTTTGCTGTCTGAAAGTTTTCATCACCTCATAAGCCATTTCTCTATATATCTAAACCTCTTGTCACCATTGTGAAGGGCCTGCTTTTACGAGATTGAGCTCTCATATCTGGAAGTTTGGCTAACCTTAGACTACATCTCCGATCTTATCTATGTGGTTGACATCGCCATCAAGGTCAATACTGGTATGTAACAGCAACAACGTAAGATATACGAATAACCTGTATTATTAGGTTTTTGTTATACAGGGATTACGCATGTGAACGTCACTTTCTTCGTTTCTTTCTGTACCGAAGAGACATCAAGGTATTGGGAGAAAAAAGGGCGTGTTTTGACTTGCCGGATTTCCTTATTGGTTATTCACAGCGTTCCTGGAGCAGGGCATTCTGGTGCGAGACCGGTCCCGTCTGAAGAAGTGCTACTTGAAATCTTCTCGCGTCCTGTGGGACGTGGCGTCCCTAGTGCCCACAGATTTGCTGTACCTGAAGCTGGGCATACACACACCCCTTGTGCGAATCAACCGTTTCTTACGGTCGCCGCGCCTGTCTGAGGCCTTAGACCGAATGGAGACCCGCACTGCCTACCCTAATATATTCCGCATCGCTCAACTTATGATCCTCATTTTTATCCTCATCCACTGGAACGCATGTATTTACTTTGCGCTCTCAAACTACATCGGGTTTGGCGATGATGAATGGGTCTATCCCAACATCTCCGACCCGGAGTTTGCGTCTATGCGACGTCAGTATTTCTACTCCTTTTGGTTTTCGACTCTGATCCTCACCACGGTGGGTGACACCCCCCAGCCTTGTCGAGAGGAAGAGTACCTTTTCATGATTGCGGACCTGTTGATAGCCGTGCTGGTGTTCGCCTCCGTTGTGGGGAACGTGGGGAACGTGATCACAAATCTGCGGACCCGCGACAACGTGTTCTTCCCCAATCACGAGCTTGTGAAGGGCTACCTGCGAAGCCAAAGAGTTCACAAAGAGTTGCAGGACCGGGTCAACAGCTGGTACCAGCACCTGCACATTAACAAGTAGGTCGCATGCCTTATGTCTCTTAAGTGCCGTTGTTCGGTTTGCCTTTCGTTGCTTAATCAGAGGTGTTTAAGAAAGTATAAACCCTGTCAAGTTCCCGAAATGATTTTAAATCATTTAGCTGATTCATTTTAAAGAGGATTCTTACCTCCTTAAGTTCCTACAACTGGTCTTGATAGCACTGAAACACTATTCACCTTAATAAACTGCTGTATGTTTAGCATTAATGCTAATCCCAGGTAACCAGTGACCTCTTGTCACCGAACAGAAAGATCACCAGGGAGAACGAGATCCTCCAGCAGCTGCCAGTAACACTGCAGACCGCCATCGCTGTGAGCGTCCACCTGCCCACCCTCTCTAAGGTCACCATCTTCCAGAACTGTGAGAGCAGCCTGCTGGAGGAGCTGGTGCTCAAGCTCACCCCACAGGTCAGACGGCGGCACTTAGAGGTCAGAGGTTAATGATATGCGAGATTCTACCCTGCTGATCTCCAAACCGTGCAGGTGTACAGCCCCGGGGAGTATGTGTGCCGCAAAGGTGACGTGGGGCACGAGATGTACATCATCAAGGAAGGGAAGCTGGCTGTGGTGGCAGATGATGGAGTCACCCAGTTCGCTGTTCTGTGTGATGGGAACTTCTTCGGAGAGATCAGTATCCTGAACATCAAAGGTACAAACATCTGGAACAGCATTCACACATTTCTGTGCTACCTTAAATTAACCAAAAAATATATATATATATATATATATATATATATATATATATATATATATATATATATATAACTATGCTACCAATAATAGTGTCACACACCTGTGTCACACACCTCCATGACCCCATTTCACCTTTGACCCCGTCCAGGCAACAAATCTGGCAACCGGCGTACCGCCAACATCCAGAGCATAGGCCACTCCGACCTCTTCAGCCTGTCCAAGGAGGACCTGACCGACACGCTGTCCGAGTTCCCGTCCGCCAAGCGTCTCCTGGAGGAGAAGGGCCGCCAGATCCTCACCAAGATGGGCATGCTGGAGAACGCGGACGAGGGCGAGCAGGAGAAAGAGAAGACGGAGGACAAGGTGACGCGCCTGGAGGGCGGCCTGGAGGTGCTGCAGACCAAGCTGGCGCGCCTGGTGGCCGAGCTCGAGTCCAGCGCGCGCAAGATGACGAGACGTGTGGCACGGCTGGAGCTGCAGACCGAGGGCTGGGAGGGCATCGTGGCCGAGGGGGCCGGCAGTGACACGGAAAATGACACCGACAGGAAGAGGGAGGGCGGGGACGGAGAGGGGGAGGGGCCGGAGGAGGAGCCAGGGGAGGAGGAGGAGGAGCCAGATGGGGAGAGGGGGGAGGGGGATGGTGGAGAAGAGGAAGGAGTGGGGAAAGAGATCAAAGAAAAGCAGTGACGGAGTGTAACAGATGCATGAAGAGAGAGAAGCAAGGTTCTTCTTTTATGTAACAATCCCTTATAATGCTTGTGTTTTAGGCCGTTTAACTGTCCTTAACCAGAGAAAGACAAGTGTAGTGTAGCAGTAGTTTAATGTCAAAAGCCAAGCAACGTTTCATATTGCACACTAGGTGGCAGCAAATATACCGTTTCAAGACCAGCGCCTAGGTTATACAAGTAGGTGAGACTATGAGCAATCAGGCCATTCAAGTCTTCCTAGGAAAAATGAACTATTGACATCTCCCCTGGAGAATAATATCTACAATAAAAGTGATAAGGGAGTCAGTATATTCAATCTTTATAAGCAAATCTTCTTATCAGAATCAGAATCAGAATCAGAATCAGGTTTATTGGCCAAGTATGTTTACACACACAAGGAATTTGTTTCCGGCTGTTTGTGTCTCCCTAGACAATATACAAATACTAACGTGTAATTTACAGACAGTAAACAGATAACAGCAGTATACACGGTATACAGACTATACAATGACATTACTATACAGTGTGCTTTAGTGTTATTCACAGAATAGCAGTATACAACAATAACCAGATTAAATATGTGTAAGTGTGTCACAACAATTGTAAACATGTGGAGTGAATAATGGTAATGCAGGTGAATAATGGTAGTTATATATTAATTGTAAATAAATAAATCAATATGGCCCATAGCTGATGATGGTGATCAGCTGTTGATGAATGTGATGGCCTGAGGGTAAAAACTGTTCCTGTGTCTGACAGTCTTAGTGGACAGGGCTCTGTAGCGTCTTCCAGATGGGAGAAGCTGAAAGAGGTTGTGACCAGGGTGCGAGGAGTCCGTAATGATTTTCTCCGCCCGTCTTCTGGATCTTGAGCAGTACAAGTCCTGAATGGAGGGCAGGGAAGCACCAATGATCTTCTCAGCCGTCCTCACTGTTCGCTGCAGTCTAATCCTGTCCTGCTTTGTGGCTGCTCCAAACCACACTGTGATGGATGTACACAGGGTGGATTCTATGACTGCGGTGTAGAACTGGCTCAGCAGCTCCTGAGGCAGACCCAACTTCCTCAGCTGGCGCAGAAAGTACATCCTCTGCTGAGCCTTTTTGAGGATGGAGGAGATGTTGGGTTCCCACTTCAGGTCCTGGGAGATGGTGGTACCCAGAAACCTGAAGTTCTCTACAGCTGACACTGGGTTGTTTAGGATAGTGAGGGGCAGCAGTGTTGAGGGGTGCCTTCTAAAGTCCACTCTCATCTCTACAGTCTTGAGTGTGTTCAGCTCCAGGTTGTTCTGACTGCACCAGAGAACCAGCCGTTCAACCTCCTGCCGATATACAGACTCGTCGTCATCCCGGATGAGTCCGATGACAGTGGTGTCATCTGCAAACTTCAGGAGTTTAACAGACGGGTCATTAGAGGTACAGTCATTAGTGTAGAGAGAGAAAAGCAGTGGGGAGAGAACACATCCTTGAGGGGCACCAATGTTGACAGTCCGTGTGCAGGACATGACATTCCCCAACTTCACTTGCTGTTTCCTACCCGTCAGGAAGCTGGTGATCCACTGACACATGGCACATGGCATGGCATGACACATTATCAATAGGAGATATCGTGTTGATTATATTAACGTTGTGTGAAAGTCAGTGCGTCAGGCATAAAGTGTCTAATAAACAATTAACATGAGTGATTTTTAATTGAAAAAGGTACAAAAAGAATCAAGACAGTAATATCAAATCATTAAAAAAACAATGGGACACAGATTGCATAACTGAAACATCCCGCATACATCTCCCCTGGTCTATAACTGAAACATCCTGCATACATCTCCCCTGGTCTATAACTGAAACATCCTGCATACACCTCCCCTGGTCTATAACTGAAACATCCTGCATACACCTCCCCTGGTCTATAACTGAAACATCCTGCATACACCTCATCTGGTCTGTTTCATAATTATAAAAATCACACAATATGACATCATCTCACCAGCATGAAAACAAAGAAGACCATATTACAAGTTGGTTAAAAAAAGTTTTAGTAATTAGTTTTGCTTTGGTTTACACTAAATTAGACACCAACAAATATTTGTAACATAAATAATGTTTACAATGCGATGGAAGGAGATTAATTTCAAAATTTCATATTGAAATCTGAATACATTAAACTGTGTATTCAGACCTGGTTGTTCTAGTTCGATTAAAACGTACCTTGGTTCAATAGTTACGTTAGTGCGGTTCGTTAGAGTAAGTATGAACGCTTCCTTTCGATTTGGTGCACACCTAATAAGCGTGCAGTTTGTTTGAAATGTGTACACGCTACGAACCAAACACAGGACGTGATGTCACAAGATGCGACACTAAATGCGCCCAAACAACAGAGTGCATTGAAAGCAAAACAACAAAAAACGTGCGTTTTGTCTTTGCAGCTTGTCTTTTTTGCTATGTGCAGCGGAGGAAAGTATTGTTTCCGTTTTGCCTCCTTAATCCATTTTACCACCTCTCGCTGTTTTTCCAGATGGTAAAAAACACTGTACACCACCCCGATAAGTGCATAAAGATCATAGATTATATCATACGTGCGTCATGTGTGGTTTTTATTTAGATTGTACATTTGCGAGTATGAACGGTAAGCAAACCAGGACTAAAATGTAACAATATCATTATTTTGTTTGGTCCGGGGCAAAAGTACCGAACTTGATTTGAACACATTCTGTATCACTGGATGCAGTTGTAGTTTATGTTTGGCAGTGTCTTCTGTAATATGCTTATTTGTTTCATATTTGGCACAGCAGTATATACAATGCATGTGTGCTGAAGTATTCATCCGCCTCATTTAGGGACCCCCCACCCCCCCACAGTGGCCAGTAGCACCCAAATAAACCGTGTTTACGCTTCTAAAATGCCAAAAATGATTTATTAAAGAAATAGACCTATATTTCTGAACAGAAGCTCCACCATGGTGACAACTTGTTAGTAATTAAGGAACAAGACTCGTTAAATCAATCTGCGTTTACAACAAACACTTCAGGTGCTGAAATTTTAATTTTAATAGCATCATAACTTATACTCTGCAAATGACAAGGAGAAGACTGAAGATTAAGATCACGGGTTGGATTTTTCAGCCTTATACTGAAATCCATAGTTTTTAAGTAGGTTAATGTAGCCTATACCTATATGAGATAGAGCTATCTTGTTTATAGAATGCTAGTGTCTTGTTAGCAACACTGTAAACATGTGTCACTATGATCACTGATCTTTAAACTTTGTTACCAAAGACTTCGTATTATGTCTTTAAAGTAGGTTTGCTTTTACAAACCTAATCACTGAACAATTAGCTAGGTGTTTAGCATAAATGATATATGACCATTTCAGACCCAGAACCCATTAGTTAAATTAGCATATTTTCAAATGAAACAGATGCGCGTTCTACTTCACATTTACAAAGATTTATTTTTGTTATTGTATAATATTAATCTATTACAGATTAGCGTGGGTATTTTTTCTACACCAGTCCAGATGTTTTCCTCGGCCAAGACGGGGAGTGAACAATACTCCCTCACAGTGCAATCGGTGTTAGAAGAATTATTGACAACTCTATTTCTGTTTCACGGGTTGAGCAGTAGGTCTCAAGACGATAGACTGGCTTCGATCCTCAAAGGACGACCTTCCTCTGCAGTCATCTGATTAATTTTTTCGCCCGTCAATCACAATTTTTCATGGATTACGTCAATTTACGGCGCTTAATTCTACATCAACAATCCGAGAAACAAAATAGTCAGGCACAACAACGAGGAGAGCAGATGGTGCGTAATTGCCGTGGGGTTAACAGGGAGTCCATTTTACGGGTCCCTACGGCCTCGTGCATGTTGCTCTCGCGAAGATGCAGGTGTGATTGTTTTCATTTGTCTTTTGGTTTAATCTGAATATCAGTCAGCGGGATTGTGAAACAAATTTCTGTGGAACACCGGAGGCCAATTTAGCACAAAAACATTACAGAAACTTGGTATTTATGCATCTATTTATTTATTTACTTACCTACATTTAAGTTGAACGCCTTTAAAAGGTTTAAAGCTGTAAATGTTTAAGGGCTTGTGATTTGAAAACTGCAGGTACTCTAAGAATCAGTATTGGTAAGCCGGAAAAAGAAACTCACTTGTAACATTCTTCAGAAAACTAAACAGGCCTTCTTCCATTCCAGCAGCATCTGTGATTGATGAATCAAATATCATTCAAAATTGGAATAGGAAACATTTATAAGTATTCTGTTGTGACTGTGAGTTAAACTGAGATTTGAGAGCAAACGGGGCAGGTGTGGGAATTCTCCAATATGAGCTGTACCCTCTCACACATAACACACACACACACATAACACACACACACACATGCACACACACATTTGCAACAATCAGGATGGAAGCCCATCTGCTCTGAATTGTATGTTTATAAATTAAATTATGCAGTGCATATTGCACTTCTATTCTTGAGCTCTTTGTGTGTGTGTGTGTGTATGAGTGTATGAGTGTATATGTATGAGTTATAGGCAGTTATAGCAAAAGCTGTATCTTGTCACATCATGGCAGCACGTTGAGAATGAACCTGGTATTATCCACCCAATCTCTGCCTATGATTGCATCCACTTGGTAGAGCGATAGCTAGACAAACAACGTCTGTTATGTAAGCAGTTAGTGTTGATTACCTAGGCGGCTTACGCCCTCTTACATGACGGGAACCAGATCTGTCCTGACAGACTTGGGATGAAGTGGCATGGTAGAGCTCCTGGTGGCGCAGGACTGGACGCCATGCGTCTGCTTGCCATGCGTTTGTTCCCAGCTGAATATTCAGAGAGCCGGCTCAGGTGGTTGCCGTGGCGCCTCAGATTGTCAATTTAAGGAAGAATGCCTCGGAAATGGCAAGAGGAATGCGCCGGAAATGGGATCGGGTGTGACTTCCAAACGAGCGGCGCGAGTGCCATACCTCTGTATAATGCCGCTCGCGCCTGTATCAAACTAATAAATTACAGTCCATCTCTCGGATAACAGGAGAGAGAGATGGAGAAAGAGAGAGAGAGAGAGAGAGGGTGTGATTTAGATCCCAGATGTGACCCAGGGTTACCTAGCAACAGGTCAAATTCAGAAAGAATAGAGAGAGAAAGAGAGAGAGAGAGAGATGACCTCTCTATCCAAATACAGTGTTACGGATCATAAGACAGAATAAGAGTCACTTTGAAGAATTGAAGCTATTATGACATTTACAGAGTGCCATGCTACTACTACTTTATATGTTCAGTATGAAAACAGCAACCTGAATTCAGCCTTATTCCTAACCTTATTCCTAACTTGTTCCATTTATGTGTTTTTCTCTCTTTACATCTCTTCCTCATCTCTCAGATTGCAATGCCAGTTATTCTCATGTTCACGGACATGTGCCTTTATGGTGTAGTTTGCTGTGGTGACCCCTGAGAAAACACTACCCAATGTCACTTTGGACTAGTGCACTGGTAGCACTTTGGTGTTGAATGTACCAGTCAAATTCAAAAAGATAATTATTTATTACATCGCCTGTTATGCGCTCTAATAGTGTACTGACATCATCAGTATTAGTTTAACATTTTAAAATATGTGTAATTTTTATAATAATAATCTAAAATTACATGCATATTTTATGCAGTGACAATTACCCATTCAGTTGCAGACTTCAGTTAGATAATGTGATCATGACATGAACAAAGCTGTACAAGAAGCATTTTTGATAATTCATGTTTCACAGGCCTCTTTGATGTTAAAAATAGCTGTCAATCTAACCCACAAACAGACCATCCCATGTTGATTTCATGGTGCGCTTTGGGTCATCATTATACTGAAATGACCACCTACTACCAAGGAGCAGTTTTCAGGCAGAGACGAACAGGTCTTGCTAGAATGTGCTGATGGTGTTGTTGGGAACCTCTAATACCAGGCACAGCGCCCCTTTTACTGCCGAGCAACCTGCATGCAGAATGAAAGAGATGCTGGAGACACGTTATAGGGCCACGCTGTTCCTGCAGATCCATTCAGTCCCGCTGTGGCCTCCTCATCCTTCCCAGAGGTCATTTGAAATAGTGAACACACTGTCATGTTCGTGCTGGACGTTGGAGATGTGTCTTGTGGATTTTCTCATGGAAGTATGCATCTGAAAGGGTGGACAGTGTCGCTAGAAAGACATGCGCATTGTTTATATTACTCAGATGATCATTTGGTGTTTGTTATTGTTAACTGCACAAGTCTGTGTGATGTGTCACCAACGTGCCTCTAACAACATCCAAAAAGCTTACCCATTCTAATTCTTGGTCCTACTAGACTTATTGAATATGTGTTGTTTTATATCCTGAGAAGCATTCCTCATTGATTACTTTTGTTAACAAGAAAGTGTACTTAATAGTGGCCACTAAATATATTTATAACAGTTTATGAAAACGCCTTGGAAAAAACGTCTTTATGACAACTGGTCCAAATCTTCCACAATTCACTGCATTTCACTGTGGGGATGATAACCTGTTGTTTATGTTTCCTCTGTCATAGAGGCCAATGGAGTGTCCTGTTGTCTGTTATTTCTCTCATACTCAGCCAGGTATGCAAGTCTTCTTTATGTGTTTTTAATACTTTACCACCCTGAATATGAAAGTGTCTGTGATGGTGTATTCGCGTGTGAGTGAGTGAGTGAATGTGTTAGACTGTTGTTTTCCAAAGGACAATGAACATGCATTCAAAACCTCAAGAGGGAGTTTGAAGTTTCATGTCCTGACATGCTTTGGAGCATCTCTCTCTCTCTCTCTCCCTCTCCGAAACATGCCAGGTTTCACTTTATATTCCGTGATCAGCTAATTTACACCTAACCCCTCTCCCTAGGTATTTCCCAGGCATTATCACCACAGCGACCTGGCCGACCCTGTGCCTCAGAGACCAAAAGAAAACAAATGACGAAGACACACATGCATGGACACACATACACGTTAGATTGCAGCATATGGTTTGAAGATACTAAGGTGCTTCCCCAAAGGCCTGTCAACAAGAAAATAGATTTTTGTGTGTTGCCTTACTGGAATTAGAGCTGCTGGCTCCTATAAAATGCATAGATTCATGTTCTTGGAAACAGAACAATTTAAAATGCAATGAGCCAATAATGAGATAATATACACACAAGCAGCATATTTTCATGGGTACATTAATGCAGTGAATGCCAGAGTATGGTAGATAGATAGAGCGAGAGAGAGAGAGGGAGAGAGAGGGAGAGAGAGAAGCTAATTTAAAGGAAAGATCCATCATGATGGGGCCTGTCACTTTTCATTAGGGAGTGGCTACGGTGGTCTGGGAAAGAGGCCTGGGGTAGAGTTTTTTTTAGGAGGAGTGGTAGTGAGAGAGAGAAAGGGAGAGCGAGATAGAGACTACTGGTCTATTGGCAGCTGTGTAACAATGACAGAGCTCCTCAGGCCAAACCCCAGTTTCTCATACCCATGTGTCTATTTCACTCATGTCTTTCTCTTTCATGCACACACACACACACACACACACACATCTGACAGACATGATGGAAATGATATATGATGTGAATTATAGTGAGGGAGTGGTGTTGATAGAGCAGATCTCCTGGCTACTCTACACCAGCAGCACTGGGTGCAGGTGATAACTACTCACTAATAACACCAATAAAGCATCATAGTAAAGTATAGTCATAATGATAAATGGTAGATCAAAATGAACAATTCAGGTCAAGCAATGATAATTTGATCTTACTTGGTAATTTTATGGAGTTAAAAAAAACTGAACATCAAGGGCACCATATTTGATTTTGAATTTAATGCAGGATTTCTCAAATGCTGTCCATGGTCCTGAATATCATTTTGTGTACGAGCATTCAGTTTGGAAGCAACTTCTGTGTTGCTGTCTGTGGTACTGAGATTACACCTGATGGACAATGTGTCTGTAGGGACATTTTTCAGGTTTCATGCATTCTATTTTTTAAAACAGGATGACTCTGTCTATAAGAATAAAGACTTTCCAAATAATTTTAGTATCCTCTGGAGCACAATTAGCTCACTGAAAGTGTAAAGCGGTATGTCAATCGTGGGAAATAACAAATAACACATTGTGATCGTCATCTTAATCCATACGGGCCTTAATAAGTGACACCTCCCAAAAAGTGAGAATGCTGCGCTTAGAAAGGAGGCGAAGGAGAGAAGATAACAAAAAGAAAATGCCTGTTAGAAAAAACAGATGGTCTTTAAACTCTATGGAGACTGCAAGAAAAAAGGAATTCAGACAGATGATTTACATCAGATGTGCATGTGTACACACGCACGTGTGTGTGTTAAAGAGAGACAGTGAGCTAGTGCATAGACCTTGCACTTGAAACATCATAGATGTTTCAACAAAAAATATATCTATAATCTCTATATATTCATTAACACACACGTGCACTCACAAACACACACGACCAGACACATCTCAGAGCAGGGAAATAATTTGTGGATTCCATCCTGTCACATTATATTACTTCTAGTATCTTGCTGAGAAAGAGTGTGAGAGGTAGAAAGGGAGAGATTCTAGTTCTCTCTTGGTCTCAGTTATTTACACCTCAGATATTGTTTATGGTAGAAAGAACTAACCAGAACCTCTCTCTTCACAAGAGCAGGCACACACATCCACACGGACAGATGTCAGCACAAACACACACAGAGTTGAACCCCCTGCCCACTCGAAACATACTGTCATTTTCATGCATGTTTACATATTGATATAGTTTTTGACTACATTTTTAATGAAGTATTCCAACTTCCTTTTGAATACACACACACACACACACATATCTCTGGGGGTCTTTCGCAGGTGCAATATTGGCCCCTGGCACACAACCTTATATTGGCACTCATCATCACCATGACACACACACATGCACACGCCTCCTCTGCTCAGCTGATCACCACCTGAGTCCTCCACAGTAGGGGGAGGAAGAGGCTTCTGACCCGAACTCACCCTCCACAAGAGAGGGCGAGAGAGAGAGAAAAAAATAGCTGTCTCTACTGCCCCCGAAACACACCTCCAAAACACACCTCCTCACTCTCTCTCTGCCTCTTCCAGCATATGTCTCATTTCTTCTTGCTGTCATGTTGCCTTCAACTGTTCTCGCATGTGACGTGTATTTGTGGCTGTGTTTGAGTGTTTGCATGCGTGTGTGTGTGTGTGCGTATTTGTGTGCGTGTGTGTGTGCTCGAGGGCGCCGGTGTAGCCTACAGGACTGAGCTCAGGTGGACTCCGCTGATGAGTTGCAGCTGGCCTTTCCTTGTGCAGTAATGGGTGCCGTCCAGCGCTGGGGGTCACTCTCCCCAGCTGTGGCTGGAGAACCCCAGCTCCTCCCAGTTGGACACCCATACCGTCAGCAAGAGCTCCAAGCCTCTTTCAAACGGCGCTGCACACGCTAACGATCCATCTGAGCCATACGAGTGTTCCCTGTAGTCATAATACTATAACAAAAAAGTTGAACAGGATATGAATAATGCCTTGAAGGTTGTTTCCAATGCTTCCGTCATTTACACTAGTGCCCCACTTAAGAAAGAAAGACAGAGAGAGAATTAGTTTACCAAAAAGTCAGAAAAAGGATGGTAGAGCAGAGATGGCCAAACCATTAAATATTCATGCGAAATCTGGACTCTAAGAAAATCACATATGTGCCGTGTTGTGTGTACCATATGTTAAACATCTGTGTGTGTGTGTGTGTGTGTGTGTGAGTAAGTGACTGCATGCACATGCATGTGTGTGAATTTGCATTTAGTAAAAGGTTGTGTGTCATGATCTAGCATGACAGGAGGTATTTTCATTGATTAAGTACCTAAGCTGAATTAAGCTCCAAAAGGGTCTTCCATCAGTCAGTCTGTCACAACAGAGATCAATACACATGATCCAAAAGCTTTCAACTGAGGGTACGGTCCATATTAAAAGCTTGTATACACACATGGACACACACACGCGCGCGCAAACATATTCACATCATGTTGGTGCATGCCAGATGTTAGCATTCAACTATTCAGTAATATAAGCAGACAGCTCTATCCTTATTACTCTGTCACGTACAATGCAGTGTAAGGTCTGTAGTTTGAGAGGACCATTTCTGACCTTGACTTGAAAACTTATTTTGCACTGTATCATACTGCCATGCTGCCACTGCCATTTTGTATTACCTTCCCAGGATTCTGTCTAGTTCTCCTTTTGCTATTAAATGAAATGTGATATCCCTTCAGTTTGTATGTGTGTTAACTGTCTCTCTTTCCTAATCCCTTTCTTTTCTCTCTCTTTCTCTGTCAGTCTCCACTTCCCCTTCTCACATCCATCTACTGGGCCATGGTGAGGCATCCAGCCTACATCCATCTCTCCATCCACCCATCCATCTTTCTATCCTTCCAGGACTATTAGCCAGATGCCCCTAGCACATACACACACACACACACACACACACATGTGCACACACACACACACACACACACACACATGCACGCACACACACACACACACACATGCACACACATGTGTGCGCACACACACACACACACACACACACACACATGCACACACACACACACATGCACACACATGTGTGCACACACACACACACACACACACATGCACCCATCAGCACACACACACACACACACACCCATCAGCATACACACACACACACCTAAACCTTAATTCTGTCTGTAAAATCTTTGCCCTTCTCCTATAGTAGTGCTCAGCAAGGAACACATACCCCAGTTTGGGGGAAGGGGTAGATATCTCTGGACACCATATGTTCCTTTCTCACTCATGTTTCCCATCATGTGTGTGTGGCCTTTATTATCAAGGGGAGGGGTTGAATGTGTGCTAATGTACGGAGTATGTTGATGACATCCTGGCATATTCCTATGGAGCAAAAGCAATTCCCTGCATCTCCTCCCACTCGCTATGTAACTACGTAATGTCTGTGTAGGCCTATTGCTGATTTACAAGTCCCATAAAAAAATTCACTGCTCACTTCTACGAATTTCACTACTGCTTAATTCATCACTCACAATGGCAACAAAGAGCAAAAATATGCTTGAAAGTACTGAATCAAAGATGCATCACTCTGAGTCTTCCATCTGTGTGGCAATCCCCTATCAAAAGAGCAATAATCACTGGATAAGGAAATGTCACACAGGACACCCACCCACACAAAGGAGAATGTATTTCTGAACCCAGGATTATTTATACTTTTCAGGAGGGCATTTTCTTTGTGTTTAAAAGCCAATATTTTGCTGCTTTGATTTGTTGATGTTCTCTTGCAGTTACCTTTATGCTCATGAGAAATAAGATGATGGACAAAAACACAAACACAGACACTTCCTCCAGTGAGAGTAGCTCTGTCAGGCTGCGTTGCTTGTTGAAGTGAAGGTAACAGCAAATATTCCACATGGCTGTTGGTTAATGAGTGTGAGGCACTGCACAGATACGTGACGCATGTTTTACTGCCCTTTTCAGAGTCTTTTTCCTCATGCTTTCTTAACAAAGTTTAGTCCTGTTAAAGTTCCTCAGGAATATCCAGGGAATATCCAGGTACACTAGACACACACATACACACTCATAGAGAGACAATGTACAATTTTCACTTCATTATACAGTTATGGAATTCATTACATTGATCAGAGATTCTTCCCTAAATCTTGTCAAACTATTTTACCAAGGTGATACTGAGGAGTGGAATATTAAATAAAGTTTCTTTTGAATACTTTTTTATCCAGTATCCCTCATGAAACATCCTCTATCTGTTCAAACATCGCCATCGCTGTGCAGCCAACAGCCAGCATTCTCGAGGTGAGGTCTAAATTCAGGCAACATTTGATACTAGAATGGGACTCATTTTTAAAGGCTTAAAATACCACTCAGGTGGAAACTGGAAACAGTATTCAGAGCAGCAGTGCAAGCATTATTCAACATCTCCCATCAAACAAACACCCTAATATTCGTAAGGTTGAGATTAGATTCATAGCTATACTGTGTAAAGCTTTAGCACAGGTGCAGATTGCCACAGCTTCAGCTGGTAACGCTGATGAAGAGGAAGCCTAATGTAGTGCAAGTGTAGTTCGATCTGATTAGTAAAGGGAAAGAGGCCAAGGCGCAGTTGTTGGAACTGCTTAGCGCTGGCCATGGTGCTGAAATTGATCTCTGAGCTCTGGGGGGAGTCGGGGGTTATGTACTCTAAAAGTTCTAAATGGGCCCTTTAAACTAAAAGGCGTAATAGATAACCATGAAAGAAAAGTGTAAACAGTTACATGTGACCAGGAGACTGAGAGTCTGTTAAATGAGTTGGAGGGAAAACGCTGAGAGGAGAGTGAGGAGTGCGTGCGTGTCTGATCAGTGAGAGAGAGAGAGAGAGAGAGAGAGAGAGAGAGAACAGAGAGAGAGAGAGAGAGTATTCACCAAATGTGTTCCAAGTCTGTCGTCATTTCTCCGTCACTCCACTGTCATCTCTCTAACCATCAACACCAAGACGTCTGGCACGCGAAAGTGTTATTCAGCTAAGGGATATCTCGAACAGCATGTTAGCGCGCTGGAAAGGAAGATGAGCTGAATGGTTCTGAGGATGTTCAGCTCAAATTGATCTTACCTTCGCGAGCGTGTCCATTGTTTTCCGCGTGAGGTTCAAGAGATAGCATCCTCCGATTTTTATTTGTATTTTTTTTCTCTAAGCATGTTTTATAGCTGTCATTTTGCAACGCTGTCTCGGTTAATATAGTCTTTGATGCCGAAAATACCATCGCCCAAAACATTTAATATTTGGCACAGACAACAGGAAACTTGGCAGTAGAAAATTGGGAAAGGCTTCTTTTTTTTTAGAAAAATAACGGAAAATGTAAATTTGAACTGAGTGGATTGAACGCTGCAGACACTTGAACACTTGACTGATATACTAATAACTCAACAGATTTCTGACATTCTGTTCGAACTCGGCATCACACGATAGTCTGTGGAGGCAGACGGTAAGTTTTAACTAAATAATATCTCATAATCGAAGTAGCCTACATTTACACAAGTAGATGTAATCTGTATTCGTATGGTGCTACGCAATTTTGCCAAGTAACTGATATTAAGTCATATGTCAGGAAAAGTTACGCATTTCATTTCTATATAATCAGGTAACGAAGCTTAACTGTGAAAGTAGTGAGTTGTGATGCTCCTTTTTTCGTTTTATTCGTTTTTTTTGGGGGGGGGGGGTTGATTGGTTGATTGGTTATTTGGTCGGTTGTTTTTTGTTTTTTGGTCACTTGGACCTATAGGCTGGTTTTCTTGACAGCGCGAGACAGCCATTCCCATGATCCAGGTTATAACGACAGATGGTCAAGTACAGTTTTAGGCGTTCTGAATTTAATTGATTTCAATTAACTTCCGTAGGGGGTTGGCTGTGTATTTACAATCGTCATTATGAATTTCAATGACATCATAAATACTAAAAACCCCACATTGCAGCTCATGAATGATCGGAAGCCTCTTGCTGGTGAAAACTTAAACTGAACTTTGCACTTTAAATGGCCGTAGTTCCTATTTTACACTTAATTGTGTTAACAGATAACAGAACCTGCGTAAGTTACAATTTAACTTTTTTCTGCAATTGGGAAAAAAAATCTTAATAAAAGTATATAAACTCATAATAAAATGTAAACAAATACAATTAAAATTGATTTCTCTTTCCTTGTTTCCTTGTTTCTCTTTCTCTTTCTTTCTGTCTGTTTATCTGTGTTTGTTAGGAGTGTTATACCACAGCATTTCGCATACAATATTCTGCACAGTCCTTAAAATGATGCTGAGCCCGGACCAAACTGATCCTGATCTGCTATGGGGACAGTCGGACCCGGAAACAGTACTCAACGTCATAAAAGTGGAATGTGTGCCTGGCGAACCACTGGAAAGTGACGGGAAGACGCGCTCGCTCGCGCCGCCAGCGCTTACCAGGGAAGAAAAACGGCGGAGGCGACGGGCGACTGCCAAGTATCGAATGGCTCACGCCACACGCGAGCGCATCCGCGTAGAAGCCTTTAATGTAGCGTTCGCTGAGCTGAGGAAGTTGCTCCCAACACTTCCGCCCGACAAGAAACTTTCGAAGATCGAGATCCTTCGACTCGCTATTTGTTACATATCTTATCTGAATCACGTTTTGGATGTATAAACAATTTGGAGAACATTCGAACGTTTTAATATATAGGACTGTTTCCAAGACTCCTGGCACTGAATATGAATATTGTCAATAACTAAAGTCTGCTGTTAAGTCTTGTTTATAGAGACAGAGTAGTAACCGATCCATTAAACCTCGGCCTAAGTAAATGACAGGCCAACATTTAACTACATCCGTCCGCAGGTGCAGGACTGATTTATGTGAGATGGTGTATCGTAAAATAAGCAAACTAAAATGACTCTCAAATATATGCTTCCCCTTTCCAAGAAACTTTTACAGTTCAGTTTTACAAAACGTAGCTTGTGAAAAGGCGTAGAGTAGCGTATTTTCAAATGCCGGAAGAAATCGTGGTATAAGTCTTTTTATAACATTTTTAAAGTGTTTATATATTATTTTATGTTGAACGATTGGCGTTGCAGCGTGCCCTTAAACAAGGCTCGTGTGAGGTATTTAATAACTGTAAATATAATGCAATGTGCAATTCATTTTGTTTAAAATGAGATTTTCCAGTCGCCCTTCCTTTGCACCTTTTAGTAGTAGACATGCTAACAAGACCTTAAATGTCAATGAAACAAGTTGTTACATGTGGTTACAGTGCTACTGATGTATGTCAGTGAAGTGTATTGGATAGGACCTATAGTCTGGGTTCGTATATCAAATGCTTACAGAACGGCCTATAGATACAATATCTTGCGAGGCATGTAGCTCGCGAAAACTCTCCGTACGACATCATACACAATCATATTATATATATATAAAATCCCCAAAAGGCTTGCAAAGGCTGTTTGACCAAAAATTGTCTTAGAACATCTTATCTTTGGTCTTCAAGATAATTTTTAGCTATATGGTCTCAACTTTTACAGTAAAATGTTTCATGTCTGCTTTATATCCAAAGATGTCCTGGCAAGTCGGGGCTTACGAGTTATTTTGATTGTGAAGTGTTAGGATTTCATATCTGGATGGAACAAGTTCAATGAACAAAAAGTTTAATCCAATGCTATTTATGTATTTACTGTTAGACTAAATGGTATAGAAACGACGGTTCTGAGCCATTTAAAGCAAGTCACTGTAGCATATCTATGGCCGATTCATGAAATTATAACTTTAATGAATTACTTTTAAATTATTTAAATTATTAACTATGAAACGATTAAAACACCTTGGGGTTACGCCCAATTTTCCAGGCTGTTTACTTTGACTCGAATGCATATATTTTGTCATACAACCCTATAAGACACTTTGTGACAAAAAAGTAATTTAAAACGATCCAACTTTGTGGCGTGTTGAAGAAAGACACTGGTCAAGGCAATGCCACAGAGTTTGAGCATCTTTTGAGCATGTGTTTGTCTCCCCTATCCAGCACGAGTTCCCTAGAGACGAGACAGGTGTTTGTCCAGACGAACCAAGGCAACCAAATTACGGCCCGTCTGCTGCCTCCCGCGGGACAGAGCGAAACAAGAGGGACTGTGGGCGTGGCCATCAAGTCACAGAATATTTTAGAATATCGGTTTGAAAGGACGGAAACTGCTGGGATTGGGATCCTGCAGGGATTAAACCTCTTGACGTGAAAGATAAATATAGGCTATGTGTTAAAGAAATATAGGCTATGTGTCTCAAACGTCTCGATATAAAGTATGTTTACGAACACTACACATGCAAAGATAAATAGATAGATAGATAGATAGATAGATAGATAGATAGATAGATAGATAGATAGATAGATAGATAGATAGATAGATAGATAGATAGATAGATAGAGTAATGGGATGGGAATTGTCAGTCGTGGAAGTCTTTTCACGTTTCACAAAAACTGTTACATATAAATACTTTATTTTAAAATGGCTCCCCCCATCCCATTAAGGCTGTTCATAATTCTTCTAAATTTTCCAGATTTCACACATGAAAATATGCAGGTTTACCCACAGGGTCTGACCAAAAGGAAGCTGAAACATGCCTGCGTCTTTGTATGCTCGGGGAGGGGGGCTGCACGCGCTTTTGCCTGCGTCAAAAACGGGCACACTGAAAGTCTATAGGCCCATCTGAGGATTATGCAATGGCTCCGTGCCCCGCTGGAACACCATATGCCAGCCTGTCTGTCAGGGAGACGTGTTGAATCATTAGCCCTTAGCTCCTTTAGCGCACAGGTAGCCGGCGTGTTTGACCCCCTCATGCAAAGAGGCAATCTGTCCACGTTAAGTCTATTGAAACCGCTAAAAGCGTTACCATATTTAAACAAATAGCCATATGTTACTCAGAAATCGCGACAACAGCAAGAGTCCTCCGTCAAATATTTCTCCGTCTGTTCAGTAAGAATGTGTGCACAGCGAGAGAAGTTCAACTCTTCCTCGTGTGTGTCTCACACTTTCCTATAGAAGCGGTGCTGTCGTGCAAAGCATATCCATGCGTCCTTGTGTTGAAATGCGGTTGTGGCCAAGCGCATTATAACCCTAACCACTTCTTCAGCAGGGTCCCAGGCGGCTTCACAGCTCTTTTGTGTACAGACAGATGGGTACGCACCGCGGAGAAATGGAGGAAGGACAGAGCGCTTTTTAAAAATAATGCAAATAAAAAAAAAGTCAGTCTGTTCTCATTAACTCTCACCTATAGAGAGTGACACTGTCGACACAATGAGACCGGCACACTCGCGCTCGAAGCCATCTGCACGCAGTTGGCCACGTCTTCGCGATTTTAAACAAAGTGATCACTTATTAATTACATTTCCTGGAGGCAAAGTGAAGTAAATAATGAAGTTCCCTTTAAATTATATTTAAATTATATTTATTTAAGTTTAAGACCTTTAAAATTCTCAAAGATTACAAAAGTCTACATTCTCAAAGATTTATAATTATAAACTGAGGTTGTCAAACGTCTTTTCACAAAACCATTTCCACCCTCACAGGACAGCGTTTATAATTTTTACATATATATATACACATTTAGGGCTAAAGTCGTGATATATGATTGTTATCACTCCAGACTCGATCATTCTTCCATTATTATTATTTTCTAGAGAATCACATTTACCCTATGCTCTATGTAGACTACTTTTCATGAATATGTACTTTTCTGATTAATTTCTAATCATATTGGGTTAATTATTCAAGTATATTTGTAAAGAAATGTGTTGTTTTATGGAGTAAGACACATTTTGGTCAATGCCATTTTGTTACTAATTTCCTTTAGGGAAAGTGAATGATGCTAATTTGTGTTTTGTATTGGACCCACAGCCCATGGATCGCTCTGTATATAGTGTCACACTGTCTTATAGTTCAAATGTAAACAGAGAACAGGACGAGTCACGCGGAAATTCTATAGGTAACACGGTGGACAACTCGAGAGTTGTTTTTGTATTGGCTACTTTTATTTGTTTCGTTTAATTAACAATGGCTTTGCTTGTGGATGACTTGAGCCCCGCCCCCCCATGTCTCTTTTTTTCTCCCTCTCTTTTCTCCCCCAGTTGAATACAGACTGCCAGAGTTGCCTGGAATATCCATAGTCCGCACTGCACCATTTCTGGGCAATGCTACAGTGTGGAACATGCGAACTTAAGCAGGGGGTGTCTGACACATTTATAACTAAAACAATAAGTGGTCAGTATTCCAGCGATATTCATTACGATTCAATTACCACTTGGGGGACAAAGGGAATACCCTGAGAACGAACTACAAAAATGAAAGGTATGAAAGTATGAAAATAAGTATGAAATATATATTTCAAGGGAGGACTGTGATGCGTCGTCTTACTAAATATGATTATGAAGTGAGGGAATATATAAACAGTACTTTAATCCAGCAGGCAGTGGGCCAAGTACCAGAGGCTGCACTGATAGACGTCGTGTTTACAAGATGGTATATTGCGCCCTCTGTTGGTCATTAGGAAATAATACAAGTTGGTGCGCTTATCCAATGCAACCTTAACGGAATAGAAAAATAGAAATGTTGGTCAATTCTAACTTCCTAGTACATAAAAGGGGTGACAGTTACCCTGTCCTTTTCGTCAGGGCTCCATCTAGCGACTTAAACAGATTCTCCTTGTGAATGTTTCAACCTTGAATCTGCATTATAGTGGAGGGGGGCCACATTCATCATAATGTATCCATATTACGAAACTAACTAGGCTATAGTGACGGCAACACATTTAGAGTAAAACAATAAGTTGCTCACACATTCAGGGATTTATGAAGTCAGTCTCTTTGGAATTAAATTACAACTGATACAACTATTGATTCACAGAACCTCGCACAGAGCAGGTTTCTTAGCACTGACCAATGAAACGGTAACCTATTGTTATTACTGTATTATCACATTGAAAGAGGGAACTCCGAATTGCGAACAATTGTATTTGCAAATATTATTGCAAATAAGTATACGATCACGTTAAATGAAATGGGTTCAACAATGCCGTTGCTGCCTTTTAGTTGCGTCACATTTTCTGTGAATTTCTAAACACTTGATTCCTCTCAGTCATCACGTAGGATCAGCAGGGGTTGGACGGAGAGTCAGTGGTTCGAAACGTACCCTTTCTGTGGTACTTTAAAGCATAATCTGCCTTACCTCCCTTCAAATAAGCGGCTCAGATAAGAACAGAGACCAAAGGGCAACACCTGATCCACCCTATCGACTTCTGAATGCTTAACACTAATTATTACGACATTATTTCCGTCAAAAGATTAGCGTTTACTTGCAATTGCTCCCTCTAGTGCGGAAAAATGGTATTACACCGCCCATCGATTCAGCCATGAGTCCCAGTCACGGCCGCCAGAGCGCGTTGCCTGTGATCCGCCTGGAAAGGGTGTTATCTGAAGCGCTCGCTCAGTTGGGTTGCTATGTGCATTTGCAGGTGATAGCTGAACACCGAATACGTTACCGGATCTTTCTGGCGGGGATGTTCTTAAGGCGAGAAGGTAAATTTGTCTTATTAAAATCGTTGGTATCTCATTGTGCCTTGTACACTGGATTAGTTGGAATAGCTAGCTAGACTGGAATCACATCTGGCATAGGAAGGCACTGGGGTAAACCTATTGTTAGTACCTATTACATCTACTCTAGCTACAGCTATTAGTTCGTAAACGTTTTAAAATGTGCCGTCTGTAATATGAACTACAAGTAAGCGTGGCTTCTTCCTCGCGTTGCCATGGTAGCTTTGATTTTCAGTCACATCTGCATCGATATCATCCAGAGTCTGAATTTCATAGCGTCACACCGTGACAACGCTGTAAATTACTGTGCAGAGCCTGTCAGCAACCCGGCGGATGGGCAATGGTTTTCCTCGGCTGACTGCTCATATTAGCTAATCTTGCGGCTCCCCAGATTTGCAACAACCAAATACGCACCGGGGTGTGTAGCAGGAGCCCGAACGTTCCCCTTTGCTTTTTTTGCGTTTATTTGTTCAGACGTGCGATAGATGTTCAGGAGACTGTTCGGGCTAGTAAACGCCTCGCATCGGAGAGACACATGCTTGGCATTCCATTTATTTGGGTGGCTACCGTGCACGCGCTAACTCCATGTCGCTCAGTAAAGCTATGCGGCTCCAGTCTCCTCCCGCTGTTCATGGGTCTTTGAACCGGTGTTTCATTTCTGTAAGCCACTGTAGTCAACGAATGTTCTTTCGCACCCAGCCAGAAAGGAAGTTTTCACAACCCTAAGTTAAAGCAGAGATTTTTTTTCCCCGTGAGACGAATGGGAGGACCAGTCTGGTCACTGACTGTAAACATTCACTCCAACCGCGCATGTCATCGAGCTTTCTCTTTGCAGACGAAAAGTTTTATCAGTGGAATTCTGCAGCTGTACCAAATGAATACGTAGCGGCTATTTTGCTTGAATAAAAAGCCATGTAAAAGTCTACCGAGCCATACTTTGTCATAAATGCAGCTACATTTCACCCCAAAGAAGAGAGAGAAAGAGAGAAATAAGAAACAGAAACTGACGGTGAACAATAGAGAGAGAGAGAGAGAGAGAGAGAGACTGACAGAGAGAAAGAGAGAGACTGGAAGAGAGAAAGAGAGAGAGACTGACAGAGAGAAAGAGAGAGAGAGTGAAATATAGCTGTAAATTATAACTCAGCCAATGAATGTGTTAATAATTCCACCTGTCATAAATTCACCTTAAAATCAAGGGGCATGTAATCTGATCCAGGCTTAGGTCACCAGTGCAAAACGCCTCTCCGCTTCAGTGTTCATCTCCATTCACACCTGGGCAGTTAGATGATTGGTTAGAAGTAAATTACAAATTTGGAACAGCCTCTCACTTGAAGTTGATGATGCACATGTAAGTACTGACAACACTCTCCCCTGGGAATCAAGGCTGCACAGGACATTTGGAGGACGACAGTCTTCGTGCCACTCGAGTGGCGGAGTAATCACTTTAACACACACATGCCAATGTGCACGGATCGTCCATATGCATGTCCATATGCTTCGCAGCTAAATTACCTGTGATGATGAGTTTAACCCTGGAGTCTCTCCTGTGATGGCCTGATTTGCTCTAGTTCATTTTGTTAGATTTATTGGGGAAATTAAGTGGGGAATGTGGCTGTGTGCACACTGACTGCCCTTCTTGCATTCTTAAATATAGAGTTCTAGAATACAGCTGTATATACTTTCTCGTGACCTGAACACTTGTGACCTGAACACTTGTGACCTGAACGCTGTGTTTCCAAGCAGCACAACCTCCAGCACAAACCTCTCTCCACACTTAAAGTAATGGTGAAATAAACTAACTGGCTATAATGGAACATAGACCCTCAAGCCAAAAGATGTGATGACACTGGGAATAGAACAGGACGTCACCTAGTACACCACAGACCTAAAAAAACATCCCTGGGGAAGGGGCTTTCGCGCTGATCCCAAACCAGCCACAGACCAGCATTTCTGATGCACCGCATAGACTTTCTGCTGTGTACTCGCGCAGCAAGATCCCACCAAACCCCCAGGCGCCCTTGTCAGATCTTCTAGGGAGCTCCATGCAGGAGATGATATGGATAACACAGAGCAGTGGAGATGTATAGTCTGTGCCTTAACCGTAGCCTCTGGGCATAGTTCTGTGTATTTGTAATTCTGTGTAATTCTGGGTATTTTAGCGAGAGTAAAATGCTGATTGGGTGGTTTTATGATACATATATAGAGAGAGTATCTTATACCTGTCAAACTGTGGGTGGGTATAGGTCTGACAGTCAGACAACTGCTGGGATTTTCTTTATGGGACCATAATAAGCAGCAGCCATTCCATAAAGCACACACACATACACACACAAACGCGCATGCACGCATACACAACCATACCATACACACACACACACACACACACATACAGCTGAGTCGAAAGCTGTCAGACACATTCCCAGTTCAGGTTTGGGAGAGCATGCATAATTTATTTCTATTGTTTTCTTGCACTCCCACTTATGCAGACATAACCCTGATCATCGTCTCAAAAACCCCGGGAATAATTCTCTACCCATGTGTCACCTCTGTCACATCATCCTGGCCCCCTCAACATACATATTCAGTTACTGGGGCCTTGCAAAATCGGAGGAATGACTATAACTGTCACCACTATATATTTCCAAGCTGGTTTTGGCCTTGTGTCGTCAATCAGTGACACAGCCCAATCACAGCTGTAGTGCCACACCCTCACCCTCACTGGCTGCTAATGTTCAAATTAGCCAACAGATGAGAGTGCTAAAAAGGGATCCACATGTGAGGGAATAAGTTAAACGAGGCAAATGCAGAGATCGAGTGAGCTTTACTGACTGATTTGGCTTCTAAGCATTTTGGAGTATAGGTTAATAATGTTGTGAAACAGCTGCGCAGGTGAGTGCAGGTTCAGTAGCTGTTCTTCTCCCTGTCTGGTATGAGATGTTGGTGTAACTCTCTGGCTCTGTACAGACACATACAAATGCCACGCTCCTCGATTTTAAATGCTGGTGTGTGTTCACCCTACTCAGACCCATATCGATACAGAGTAGGGAGCATCTCTTGTGTGTCGCACACAGTTAACATAAAACCTTTCTTACCCCTGAACAAATCCTAACTCTTACGATCATTAGGAGAAACGCTATTAGAATAGAGTGGCTATGGTTTTATTTTGATTATGGTAATTCCTAAGCATGTGATATATACTGGAAATACTATATAATCGGAGCAGATTCAATAGAAAGAAAACCCCAGATATTTGTGTGGAAACAGTACCATGACTTTGGGGTTGTCTTTAGTGATGAACCACTAGCACTGCAGTATTTAGGGTTCAAGGAACCAGCAAACCATACATGTTGCACGTGTGTGGTTACTAACAAAGTTCTTAAAGTTCTGCACTCATTTTCACAAAATGGCCAAGAGATTCAAATAAACTAAAAGTCCTGCCTTTCAGTGCCTGTCAGGAAGAAGAGTTTCGACCTCAAATCATACGCTCACTGAGTGATACAGACATGATATTGTCACTGATGCGATGTTGTTCTGGGGCTGTTCCCCTGGCCCAGAGGTACTTATGAAACTAAACACTGATAGGACCTTGTTACTATATGCTGCTCATTGTGTGTGTGTGTGTGTGTGTGTATGAGGATATAAGGTCTTTTAAACATCTGTTCCTGATAGCTGATCCAAGCTTACAAAAACCAGGAGACATGGTGTGTGTGCTGGGTGAGATGCAGATGAGGAACAGGTTTATGAATGTAAATAGTCCTGCCACTCTAACTTTTACATTTACTTTTATTTCATTCAAGATTCCGCAGACATGTTCCTGAGTTCCTCTTTTGAGCTTGGGGATTCTCTCTGTCTCTCTCTCTCTCTCTCTCTCCCTGCTCTCTTTCCCTCTCCTTCACTCTCTGTCTCTCTCTGTCCAATCTCCAATGACTCACTGATGTTGGTAGCACCCCTGGCGACAAACCAATACCCATCTCTACCTCCTGTCTGTATATGTGTGTGTGTGTGTCTTTGTGTGTGTGTTTATATCACCTAAACTCATCACTGGGAGAGAGGAGATTCTGTCATCATAATGTTGAAGAGCACAAATAGAACATAATCATCCTACTACTACAACTGCCCTCACTCTATCACATGATCACGTCTGCCTTCAACATTGAGCTGGGATCCTTAATATTTCACTGCTCACTATTTGCGTATCTTCACCTCTTCACGTTTCTCTGTGTACCATGTGAGAAGTTTGACTTCCTTCCTGCTGCCTTGTACTGACCACATGTCAGTTTGACTGCTCATTACTTCTGCCCTGCGTGAAGCTAATTGGTGAAGATTAGCCATTGTTGTTCCTTTGATCAGTCTCCCCCGATCCGGGCAAATGTGAAGCTTTGCGTGTACAAATCCACAGTGCATTAAATATGCGGTTTGGATCTTTGAACATATGTTCGTGTATGTGTGTATATGTGTGTGTGTGTGTGTGTGTGTGTGTGTATGAGTGATGTGTCTGTGCGTGTTTCCATATGCCTCGACTCTGTAGGTATAATGGCTGTGTAATGCTGAGTTTTGAAAGCTAAATGTAATTGCCTGTAGGGTCTTTTATCTTGCTCCAGTTCTCACTATAGTCAGCCACAGAGTTGCCATTATGACAGCACCATAGAGCGTCACTCTGACCTCTTGGCGCACCGGCGCAGAGTGTCGGCTCATTCTGCTTTTGTGCTGCTATTCCACTGGCGCGTCGGGGCTGCAGACCAGATCAAGACAGATAAAAGTCAACGTTTACTTGATTTCTTGGAACATGCATGGAAACATGAGAATCAAAAGGTTCCTCAGCCATATATCAATCACAATTTCAGTATTTGGCAGGCACTCTTATCGACATCGGCGCTCAGAGCAACTTTCATAGTAACATCTCGATATTCGTTGGCGTGACAGAGCGCGTGCTCCCTGGGAATCGAACCCACGACTTCGAGGTTGATATTGCTCCTTGTTCTACCACTGCAGGAGCATTCTTTATCTTCAGTGCCACGTGTTTTTGTGTTTTTGTAATTTTCACCGGGAAGAGCATAACAACCGCTAAGCTTTCTTAGCAATTGGAAGATTCCATGTCAGACATGTAGAGAAGAGTGAAGAACAAATCTAAGGACTCTAGTTTGAGGCTGCATGTGTTCTGTGCATTGTTTAAGTGTCTGTGAAGTAATCCCAGAAGGATTCTTTGTGTATTAGAAAGATTTTTGTTTGTGTGTGTGTGTGTGTGTGTATGTGTGTGTGTGAGGTAACCACAGACGAATGCTGATGTGTGTGTGTGTCACTCCCAGTTCAGCTCTCTCATATCGTAGACAGTGACTATGGAGGGTTTACTGGGTAACGAGTGAATGAGGAACTGAGGGTCTCTGTGTTAGGGGTAGGAATGTTGTCAGCATTAGGAGTTCAAGGTTTGCAGGATTACCTATTACTGCAGGTATCTTTAAGACAGTATGTTAAACACATTTAGCAGGGGTATCAGCTTAAGCAGGATCAGGTGTCTCTCTCTGTGTGTGTCAACGCATTGTTTAGGTTTCTTTAGGTTTTGGCAAGCTCATTTCTGGAAATGTCACAGCAAAAATGTGTATGGTGCCCTTAATTATACAGGACTGGGCACAGAGTAGGTATTTTTGGAATGTGGTGAGTTTGTGAGTGAGAGGAACCGCAGGGATACTGGGTGGAGTGTGTAGTGGGCGGGGTGTGTGGTGGGCGGGGTGTGTGTGGTCTGATGGCTTCACTAAGATTCTAGTACAGCCTGAGTTAGGGCTGGTTTTAACCACACCTCGGTTAATGACACACCACGTCTATATTCGCCAAGCAGCAGTCTCAGATGATAGCTAGACCTTGGGCATTAAGTGTGTGTGTGTGTGTATGAGTGCGTGTGTGTGATTGTCATTGTGTTTGCCAAAACATTACTTCTCGTTTTAAGCATTTTGCACACCCTATTGGAAGCACTTGCAACACTGAGTTGGGATTAGGATTAGGATTTTAACCGGTATTAGTTGGCCTTTAGTTTGGTTTTACTTTGGCCTTCAGAACCGAGCAGATTCTCCACCGAGCAGTTTTTTTTTTTTATTTTAAACTTGGTAATTTGGTATTATGGAAACAAACTTGAAAGCTTTATGTTTTGAAGCATGTAAAATGTGTCACATCTAAAGAAGTTGGTATAAAAAAAACTTTGATGAACATAGGCTATGAGTGGTCTTGGTCCTGACACCTACACGTAGCGTATACTTTGGGAGAAAGGTCAACAGTGGTATATCAAAGACAGTGAGTATAAGTGCACTTCTGTATGTGTGCACTTGTTCTTTGACACACACAGACTCTGGCACAGAGTGTAATACAAGTTCTAACTGGCTTTTTGGGAAGCCAAACCCTGCTGTGAGTTCTCATTTTTTAAGCAGTTAAATCCTTTAGAGGGGTGTGTGTGGGTGTGAGTGCCTGTGTTTGTGTGTGCATATTTGTGAGTGTATGTTTGTTGTCTATGTGATGTCAGGTGGGATTAGAGCATCTTCATAAATCACTATGGCCTATATTCTGTTCCTTTGTCCACCCAGCTGCCAGTTGGTGTCTTTAAATCTCCTGTAAAATACCAGCAAATGTTTTTTTTTTCCCTGCTGTGTGTCCAGTGTTAACATTTAGCTGGACTTTTTAAAGACCCACCCTTCTCTCCTAAGGGACACATTCCATAATTCAAGAACAGAACTTGGCTTCCTACATTCATCTGCAGCCAAGAAAGCAATATTTTAACTATATTTTTGAATTTGCTGAAACTAATAAATTTCTCTTTCTCTCCCTCTCTCTCTCTCCATCTCTCTCTCTCTCTCTCTTTCTCTCAGGTTGATATTTGGTACTTGTTTGACGTCACTATAATCTGGAAATCTGGTGTCACCTTTTGTCTCCCGATCAGACTGTGGCCTTGAACTTTCTCCGCTCACATCCTACAAAGCCTTGCACCAATCATAGGGCAGACACAGCATTGCCATGGACACAGAGTCTGTCCACTCTGGCCACTCCCACCACTCACGAGGGTCAAATAGGCACAGGTAAGAGATGTTGAGCTGGATATGCACACACACACACACACACACATACACACACACACACATACACATGTGCTCTCTCACTCTCTCTCTCTCTCCTACACACATATTCACAGTTTTGAGATTTTGTTCATTGTAGGGACCGTGGTTTGTTAAACACCCTTGCACTTTGCACTGAAACTTCACATTTGCATTTCACATCACATTGTGCTTAGCCAAGTGAAAAATAAGCCTATTTCCATGAACATTTTTAAGGTTTTAGTGAATTATTACAATTTAATTAAAAGTAAATGCGGTCTTGCTGGAGATTTTAGACAGCGGGGTATTTTATTAATCAAGAACATATTTACCTTATTAACACAAGTATGCTTTACCTGAACGCTGAGTATAGTCTCAAGGGAGGAATTGAACTGTAAGAAGAACTGTTAGTTATGTCGCAATAAGATGGTATGTGAGATTGGAACATGAAAGGTCTAGAAAGCATGTATGTGCTTTTCTACAGGTGCGCCCTCTTCTATTGTCAGTGTGGCTAAAATATCCATCGGGTTCTGCTCCACTGTGTTTGGCCTGGTCCCCACAGCCACAGTCGTAGTGTTATCCAGCTACTCCTGGCTGAACGCAGGCTGGCCCTGCCCTGACCCCCAGCAAGCAGAGCGCTCGTTAACGGCCACCATTGTTTCTGGGTTTCCTGTCGCTGCTGGAACATCCCTTTAGGACCCTGGAATGCAGGGCTGTTAGGGGCATTCATAGCCATGCCAGCCACTCGCTTCCTCTGTTTCTCTCTCTCTCTCTGTGTGTGTGTCTCTCTCTCTCTCTCTCTCTCTCTCTCTCTCTCTCTCTCTCTCTCTCTCTCTCTCTCTCTCTCTCTCTCTCTCTCTCTCTCTCTCTCTCTCTCTCTGTCTCTCTCTCTCCTGCTCTGGCCTATTCTGCCCCTGAAAATGCCTCTTCCATCTTCTCAGCGTCTCGCAGCTGTACCATGTCGTTTTCCGTGCGTTTTGCGTTAGCAGGTTCGAATGAGGTTTTTGTTTTTGTTTTTCTTCCCTTTTCCTGTCTACCCAACAACCTGTGCAGCCCTCTCAAAGAGTCAGTGTTTTATTTTAGGATGGTTCCAGTCACCTTTATATGAACCCATATATACCTGCAGCTTTCCTATAGATGTCATGCTACTCCTTTATCCGTGAGACTGGCTGTGTTTCCTTCCACCATCAGTGTCTTACACACTGAGGAGCAGGATTTCAGGATTTCAGCCTGGTTCAGGATAGCCAGGCCTAACATGCATCTCCAGTTCAGGTCTACTGGGGCCCCAGTCAGACCAGCATTTGTGATCCAGCACAACGCAATGAATCTCTGTAATCAGCACCAGGCAGACCTTCATTATCAGACTCGATTCCTCATCAGATGAATTACAAGCTTGGATGCATCAAAAACGCTGGTGGTCTTTCAGGACCAGATTGACAATGGCAAATAAAGCAGGCTTGGTAATGGCAAATAAGCTTTGCATCTCTGATCATGACATGTAGGTGCATTGACTGGTAAAATACAGCCTCCGGTCCTCCACCACCTCCACCTCCTCCACCACACAGCGTTCAGGCTGACAGACAGGCCAGCGTCGCTGCTGCCGAGGTGCCATTTGAACGCGGGGCGAATCGACAGGTGGATGACAGGTGGATGAATCGAAAATTGACATTGTGATTAAACAGATATTGAAGAACCTTCACTCTGCTTTTGCAAATGAACCGTGATGAGTGAACGTGGGTTTCGGAGCTTCGAGGCAAAAAAACGCAAACAGCCTGTGGAAATGCACCTGCACGCAAGAAGGATGTGATGCACGTGAAACGAACGCTTTAAATGCGCGTTTACGGCCTTGCAGTTATCCCCGCCCATCTCTATAGCTGCAGGTGTGTGGCCATTTTTAGACTGCTGTGTTGCTCTAGTTAACAGGGCAGCTAAACCGCGGGAGACAGAGGCGAATATGTGCCAGCGTGCTCATTTTAACAGCTTCGCCAAAATCAGCGCCACAGAGCAGACACTGTTCCGTTTAAACGGAACGTGACAAGGAGAAGTGGGTCGAAGGATTTCCATGGTGGGTCCCGCTTTGTTAAATGTTTGTTGAATATTTCAGCTAAATCCACGTGGTGGTCTTGTGTGCAGGTACGCATTCCTGATGAAATAACGTACTTCCAAGAATGCCGCTGTCAAAAGAATTGAATGCTATTCTGATAGGCAGATAGAGGAATGGCCCTGGGAATTATCATCAGGGGCATGATCTCAGTGTGCTGCTCTTTGATAGAACATGAGCCTTAGTGTGTGTGTGTGTGTGTGTGTGTGTGTGTGCAGGAGTGTGTGTTGTTTTCTGTTTGTATTTTCTCTGCCATTTGTTTGTTGTGTGCGCTGGGGAAATGAATAAAGACAAAGACAGAGAGGGAGTTAGAAAGTGGAGGAGACGACCTGCCCCCCCCCACTACCACCACCACCACCCAAACACCACCCACTCTGCCCTGATTCCTGTTGTACCAATGTCATAGCTGACTGCGTCTAACCTAGTTTGCACTCCAAGAGGGAGTGAGAGAGAGAGAGAGAGAGAGAAGTATGGAACAAGGAAGAGGAAGAGGGAGCAGGAGATAGCGTGATCGTGTGCCGGTGCCGCGGAGAGATGGCAGCGGTCTTCCCATCGCCCACGTCGCTGTGTGTGTCTCTGCCCCACAGTGAGCGCAGCAGGGACCGGCACAAACCTCGCAGCCGCGACGGCAGCAACCGCTCCGACAAGAACGTCACCATCAGCACCCCCTCCGCAGGGACGGGAGCACTGGACCAGACTCCCGCTGGGACGGACCCCCAGGTCAGGAGAACCTATTAGTGTAATTGAAGTAGCTCTGGTATGTGTGATTTTAAACAGCTGTTAGTAATGTAACCAAAGGAACTATTTGTGTGTTTAACTGAAGCACCTGTTAGTGTAACCGAAGCTGTTGTTAGTGTATTTAACTGAAGCAGCCCACATGAACACCAGAGCATCTTCATATTATATTCCCATTTAGTCAATGTACCTTTTAGCATATCAGCCTTTATGTCTGATATGTCTTTCTTTATGTCTGATGTACTAGTGACACAAGTATAAATTGTATTACCACTCTTGAATGAATGAACTGAATGGCTTTCTTAGCAATGAATGAATGAATGAACTGAATGGCTTTCTTAGCAATGAATGAATGAACTGAATGGCTTTCTTAGCAATGAATGAATGAACTGAATGGCTTTCTTAGTAATGAATGAATGAACTGAATGGCTTTCTAAGTAGAACGTTAGAGGAGAGGGACCTGTGTATGTTATGGCAGTAGTTTTGGCAACAGCATGACTTAGATGGGTGCAGTGAAAGATTCTACCTGAAGCTTAATATCAGTTATGCTGATCTACCATGTCTCTCAGTGTCTTGGGTCCTGTATGTATGCTGCTGTAAAATGCAAACACCTGTGTCCAATACATAATGTATATTACAATGCGCTATGCACAGCACTTTGCTAAGTATTGATTTGCATTTAGAATCAACTCTTTTAAAAACAGGGATTGGTAGAGAGATTTTCCACTTCTTTCCTCTTTCCACATACCCAACATGGTCCAGGTCAACATTAAATGAGACTGTTAGCCAAGTCTACTCAAGCATATCAGTATACAGGCTCCAGGAGATAAAACATGAACACACACACACACACACACACACACACATGCACAGGCATGCCTTTAAAGCAGAGTGTGTTGGGTGTCTCATTATGTATCAGGCACATGAACAAAGGAAAGCCCCTGGCAATGCTAGCAGGCTAATGCTAATCCCGTTTGGTGTCGGCTCATAGATCTATTCTTCACTGTGTAATACAGTCATTTTGACTCAGATGCCTTTTATTATGCCTGTCGCACAGTCTGCCGGAGTGTGAAATATAATCTATGATCAGGAAACATGAGAGAGGGAGAGGAATGTTGCAAGAACACTTGCACTGTTCAGGGGCCAGCATACTTATTCATTCAGAAATGCATGCATTGGAATTTTTTTTTAAAGTCCAAGACAACATATTATAAAATGTAATTATATTGATTAAATGTTTCATTGATGCTAAACTAGTGTTATGTAATGTTATATTAAAATTTGAGCTAGTGTATAATTAAAAACATAGTATACTGCTTAAGAACCGAACAAAAGCATACAAATGGGCTCATCATTTCTACTTGAGAGTGGACTGGGCGGAGTCCTAATATTCTAATGAGCATGTTTGATTGACAGCCTGATGTCACAGACTTGCCACCTGCTACACTACTCAAGCAGTTTATATATAATGGATGAAGATTGGAGAAACAGAATAATACAACTGTGCATGGATGAATCTAATGAGGAAACTGATGCTAATAATTCTGAATTTCAGGCAACAGGTGCGTCTTGTTCGTTGTTACTGACAGAATGGGGTCGGGTTTATGTTCACCATCAGGATGGAAGCAAAGCCATAGACTACCACTATGGATAGTGCAAACTGCAGATATTAGTTAGCGGTGCATTGACAACCTTTGTGTTTTACTGTAGTTAGCTAATTTCAGTATAGCCTGATATTATCACTGTTTTTATATGTTTAGAACGAACTCCCACATCTTAGAGATGTCATTTTGGTGGCACTGTCTAGATCAAATCTGCATCTGGGTAGAATCTATTTCTTCAACACAGTCGTTTAACGTATATTGGTCCACATGACAATCAGCATTTGACATGTACGGCTATTAATATGTCCTTAGAAGAACCATCACAAAGATGCAAATTATACTGCTCATGCATTAGCTTTGCTAGTTTTTAAACAAAATAATCTGATTGTTGAATTAACCTTAATTGTTTAAGGGACTAAACAGTTCTAGAAAAGAAGACAAATTAGCAACATGTCAAAAGAACCGTGGACTACGAATTTCACTGAGATAGCCTTAATTTAGCCCAAAGCTGATAAATGTACAAGCTTCTATTTTAGAAAATAAAATGTTGTATGCCAAAGATAAACTAAAAAATAAATAGTAGCTGTTGGCATGTAAACAAAATTATTCTTTGAAATTTGTAGTAAGGACAGTTCTATTAACTGTGAGAGACTCGTATAAAGAAACTTAGTGAACTGAATTTGGAACACACTTGCGCTAAGCGCAGAGTAGCTAGTGATGTTTGCCTCTTGAACCCTGTAGTTTTTGCCAGTAGGATATTTGTGCCAAACTAAAAGCTTTCTTTGTGACAAGCACTTTTATTTTTAAGAGATAAAGAATTAGTCAAATGCAGGTCAGGTTTTGGGGTGCTCTTCTCTTGAAAGCACAGGTGTTCTACCTGATTCAACATCACTCCATAAACAACAATACCCATACATTATTACTCCCATAGATGTCCTACACTACTTGATTTCTAAATGGACGAGTGCACAGCCGTCATGAAGCCGCCCAAGTCAGCATTCTTATAATGACATGTAACCTACCTAGTGGTAGTCACTAGGCATTTGTAATAGAGAGGATTGGTTTTCAAGGTGCCCTGTTGAGTGCCCTTGACTGGGAGATGAGTGGAGTTCATCTACCTGTCCGGTGTCTCCTTGGTTAAGGTGGCTGTGCTGACATATGGGGCACGCCGTGACTTTGATGGATTGTTTCACTGCTGTTGTGGGTGACCCTGGGTGCATGTGTAAATATTTACACAGGTGTCTTATGAATCATGAATTTCTTTCAGTTCTCCAAAACACGAGATACCTGGTTATTCTGTTTGAGTCTGTGTGTTTGTGTCAAATGTAAAGAGGTAGGTGTGAATGGCATTTAAAGCGTTTCTTCTCTAGAGATGAACTCAGAATGTGCTGTTCTCACGTCTACAGATTCAGATCCCACAATGCTTTGCAGCACAACGACTCACAGCAAGAGCTGTGCTGTACTGTACTAAGTGTGGGGGGAGAGGGGCGATTAATCCTGTGTGTCCGATAGTCGCACTGGACCACAGTCCCATCAGAGCACCGGCAGCTCATTTCACACCTGTGATGGGAGTTATGTGTTTCTCACACACACCTAGACACTCAAACACACAAACACAGCAACCACATGCACATACACACGGACACACACACACAAACTGACAGATGCACACACAAGAGAGCTTTGAGTTACATTCATGTGATTTGAACATGAGAGGTTGGAGCTGATATTACCCGTACGTTGTGTATAATAGATATGAAGGCACACGCAGTAACTCTGCCTTTATAACACACTGGAATGGTAATGTGGATTCTTCACCCTGGTCGAACCGTGAACGCCCAGCCGCGCCAGCCGGCTTATTTTGGAAAGAATGAGAGGAAAAGGGCTGGTGGGTGGAGAGGGGAGAGGTCCTGCGCAGGCACACACTCACCAGGCACACACTCACCAGGCACACACTCGCCGGTCACACACACCCCTCCCCCCTCCTTCCTGCTGCTGCTCTCTTTCAGCTGGAGCTCACACACTGCCCCTGCTAATGAGGAAATGAGCACACACACACACACACACACACATACACACACACACACACACACACACACACACACATGCACACACATTCTCCATGATCTGATCGTCAGTGTTGATCTACAATCCAATACGTCAGCCCCTTTGTACACACCCCCTCTACACACACACACAGATAAAGACACACATGCATGTGGACACTCTCTCTCACACACACACAAGCACACACACACACATACAGTATGTACACAAACACCTGAACCGTGGTCATTGTAGCTTTTTGAACACTGAGTCTTATGTACTCGGAGAGCTTGTGTGTGCATGTGTGTGTGCTGCTGTGTTCACATTCAGCTAGACCAGATATCATCTTCAGATGACTTGTTATCCTTTACAACAAAAACTTTTCAGTTCCAATTTGAGTAGATGTCTTATATTGTATTTTTTACCTATTTATGCCTTTCCCTCTCCCACTTTCTCACTCTCTTTCCCCAATAAACTGATGAATATTAATAGTTAGCTGTCTGCTCTTCACTAGCGTCAGCCATGCCCAGAGTAAAGAACACGGCTCCGTGTCCCAGTGCCTCTGCTGTGTGAGCTGAGTGTGGCAGGGAGCCCATGACAGTGTGAACACTGTCCCAGTGTTTTGTTGTCTTCTTTCTAGGCATCAGCACTAGCAACGGTTTATGGCAGTGCTTGACCTCAAGTAGTTTGGACTTAAACCTGTTTATACTAGATAGAGATGCATATTCTGACTGAACACATAGTACTTTTGTAAGTCGCTCTGGATAAGAGCGTCTGCGAAATGCCGTAAATGTAAATGTAAATGTAAAATGAACAGGATTCAGCTCCTCAGATTTCTGTTTTTGCTTTCATCTGTGCCTCTATCCCCCTCCGCCATCTCCTGCTTTTCCACGTCTCTCCTCTCACGCTGTCTCTCAAGTCCGCAATCTTCCCTCTGATGTTTCTGTGTAATTTCTGTTGTTTGTGTGGAAGGAGAGAGCTCCTTTGCTCTCTTTTTATAAAAGGCTGAACGGTGGCCCTAAAACAGAGGCACATGGACCGATAAATAAAACAATAAGTAAACAGCTGAAGATACAGAGGGAAAGCCGGATTTCTTGGCCAGGCAAATTCTGGACACTCAGTCTCCTGGAGCTTCCCTGAATACTCGTTAATACTCGTCGTTAACATGCCACAGCTCTGATTGGCTGAGAGGTAGATTGATTGTCGAGACAGTCTCATTCATATGCAGATGTATGCATGAGTGAGGACCTGTGACTATGCTGATGAAGAAGTCTTTTACACTCTGTCTGCTGCCTGCATGTGTTGTGGATGGAGGCCCCTTAGAGTCACTCCATACGTGGAGGAGATGAAAAAGGCTCTGAACGAAATTTAAACCCATTTGGATATTCGAAATTGCAGCCTTACAGGAATTCGTTTTCTCTCCAACCACCCGCAGGATGACAACTGGGCCGAGACCACTACCGCCGTCACAGGCACGTCCGACCACAGCCTCTCCCAGGAGGACCTGGCCGGCTTCGCCAAGGCGTGCGAGGGCCCCGGGCCCCTGGGTCGCGGGGGGAGGCTGGCGCGCCTGCTCCCCCTGGGCCTGACGCTGCTGCTGGGCTTGCTGGTGCTGCTCACGCCCCTGGCCTTCCTGGCCCTGCCGCAGCTGCTGTGGGCCGAGCGGCTGCAGGAGTGCGGCACGGCCTGCGAGGGCCTCTTCCTCTCGCTGGCCTTCAAGCTGCTGGTGCTGCTGCTGGCCGGCTGGGCGCTGTTCGTGCGGCGGCCGCGCGCCTCCATGCCCCGCCTGGCCGTGTTCAGGGCCCTGCTGGCGCTGCTCACCCTGCTGCTCCTGCTCTCCTATTGGCTGTTCTTTGGGGTGCGCATCCTGGACTCGCAGGTGAGCGCGGCGTTTCTGTGTGTGTGTGTGGGAGGGGGTGTTTGTGGGTGTGTGTTCTTTCCTTGCGATACCTAGTTTGAATGCATGTGGAATCCAGCAGCGTGTTACAAAAAGTGAACAGCCCTGGCAACAGCCAGATTTGTGCTGATTAATCATGACAAATGTGTGTGTGTGTGTGTGTGGGTGAGACAGGATAACAATTACCAGGGTATAGTCCAGTTTGCAGTGTCCCTGGTGGATGCTCTCCTCTTCACACACTACCTGGCCGTGGTACTGTTGGAGGTGCGTCAGCTGCAGGCCTGCTTCTCCCTCTGCGTCATACGCTCCACCGACGGAGAGACCAGACACTACAACCTGGGCCAGCTGAGGTAACCCCCCGGGGGTGTGTGTGTATGTGGGAGAGAGACACACAGAGAGAAAGAGACAGACAGAGAGAAAGAGAGAAGAGAACGAGAGAGGCCAAGACACAAACAGGGACAGGCTGGTCTAAAATTAATGGTGTAATTAAAAGTTTACTGCTCTTATACTATGAATGCTAGTTGTTTATTCATATTCACAATTGTTTCTCTGTTGGTTGTTCCTCTCTTTTAGATTAATGTGTGTGTGTGTGTGTGTGTGTGTGTGCATGTGTGTCTTTCACCAGCTGTGTTTTTCAGTTTTCCTCTCTTTCTTCTCCCATCAGTCAGTCAAGCAGCTCACAGGACCTTCTGACATGCACATACACACCAACATGCACACGCTAGTCTGTTCTGCGCTCCTTTAATTGATCATCTCATTTTTCAGCAGTCTGAACTTTGACCTTATTTGTTCCTCCCATCCTCTTTGTCTCTCTCTCCCTTCTCTCTCTCTCTCTCTCTCTCTCTCTCTTTTGTGTTTCTAGCATTCAGAGGGCAGCTCTGCTGGTTCTGGAGCGCTATTATAGTGATTTCTCAGTCCACAACTCTGCTCTTCTGACGGCCGCTAAGTCCAGGACAGCCAAATATCTGGCAGATCTCAAGGTCTACAGTGTAGATGGTGAGCTCTGCACCACGCTCCTCTCCCTCCACACCCTCCATGTCTGCACTGACATATTCTTTAATGATTCAGTCTGGCTGTCACAGTGGGCTTGTCTGGCATAGGCTGACGAGACAGCATGCTTCATTGTTCCCTAGATAGGCACCGAAGGAGGGAAGGAGAGAACCGCGACGTGATAGGTCCAGGTTTATTTATTAACCATGTGATTTGTGTTGTGATTGTGCGTTATTTCTGGTGCTAATTATTTTCAGTGACATTTATTCAATGTCCATTATTTCCAAAGGTGAAGTCACTTTGGGGTATGTGTGTTCGTTTCTGGTTCCTCTGTCTGGAGCATCTTTTTACCTGTAAGTTTAAACCGTGGAATGCTCTGAGCACGCTCAACGCCCCTTGGACTCTGCTCCCCATGCCCTGAGGGGAACTCCTTCACCAAGCTCTGGTTCTCAGTTAGTCAGATAACCGTATCCAATGGCATGTCCATTAGCAGAAGAGGCTGGGAGCGTTACAGCATCTGGGCGCTGGGCTTCTGAGTGATCAGCTAACGGAGAGATCCCACTGTCTGAAACAAACACATGCACAAGTGTAGTAACCGCTTGTGTAGTACAGATCTAGTGTAGTAATCACTTGTGTAGTACAGATCAACTGTAGTAATCGCTTGTAGTACAGATCAAGTGAAGTAATCGCTTATGTAGTACAGATCAAGTGTAGTAATCGCTTGTAGTACAGATCAAGTGTAGTAATCGCTTGTAGTACAGATCAAGTGTAGTAATCGCTTGTGTAGTACAGATCAACTGTAGTAATCGCTTGTGTAGTACAGATCAAGTGTAGTAATCGCTTGTGTAGTACAGATCAAGTGTAGTAATCGCTTGTAGTACAGATCAAGTGTAGTAATCGCTTGTGTAGTACAGATCAAGTGTAGTAATCGCTTGTGTAGTACAGATCAAGTGTAGTAATCGCTTGTGTAGTACAGATCAAGTGTAGTAATCGCTTGTAGTACAGATCAAGTGTAGTAATCGCTTGTGTAGTACAGATCAAGTGTAGTAATCGCTTGTAGTACAGATCAAGTGTAGTAATCGCTTGTGTAGTACAGATCAAGTGTAGTAATCGCTTGTGTAGTACAGATCAAGTGTAGTAATCGCTTGTGTAGTACAGATCAAGTGTAGTAATCGCTTGTGTAGTACAGATCAAGTGTAGTTATCGCTTGTGTAGTACAGATCAAGTGTAGTAATCGCTTGTGTAGTACAGATCAAGTGTAGTACAATTGTACAAATCAGAGCACCCACTGCTGTTACCCCGGTGACCAGGGTGCTCCACGCTCAGCTGTACCTCCCCCTGCCTGAGGCCACGTGAACCCAGTCTGACCCGTGATAAACACCAGGGACCAGATGGCTCCTGCAGTCCTGGAGCCGCCCCATCAGCCTGTGTGTTTGGGAGTGGGGTCTGTAAAGAGGAATTTTAGATTATCAGTAATTCATCGCTGGAAAGCAGATACTCTCTCTCACTCTCTCTATCTCTTTCTGTCTCTATCTCTCTCTCTCTTCTCACTATCACTCACCGTCACATGCACAGTACTGCTCTGTGCATGATCGATTTGAAGTGGAGCTGTGTGTGTGTGTGTGTGTGTGTGTGTGTGCGTGTGTGTGTGTGCGGGTGGGTGTGGTCAACAATTCTAGGAGTAACAAGAATGTGTGAATAACTAAGCATAGTGGAAATCTGTTTGGAAACCATTTTAATATCGTAGTTCTTGGTCATCAGTTTCTTCTCTCGGCTACAATCAGACCCTTTTCTCTGGCACTAAAGCATGTATTCAGCACTATCACGGCATAGACCCAATGGCGCCCTCTTGTGTTCATCTAATTTAACAGCATGCTTTCTATACGTGATTCTTGAGACACAACCCTGTACACAAAAAAGATCAGTCTGCTTATTTAACTACGGCTAATCTTAGCTAATCTGATCACAGTAAGACTATATACTTGTTTAAAGATGCATGGCCCAATAATGTGAGTGTGTTCATGTGTGTAGAAATGAATACATGATGATGACGTACATGTGTGCAAAACGAGATATTTGAGCCTGACCTATATGTGTGTGCCATCAGCACAGCTTGTCTAGAGGGAATATCTGCCCCCACTGACTGTGAGTGTGCTAAACTAAAGCAAAATCAGAAAGCATTTTCACTGTCTCCACATCACAGGAACCTGACCCAAGACCTGCAGAGCCATCCTTCACCAGCATGAACATGCATTATTAATCCTCTCCATCACCTGAACATGGATATATAAATATGCAGAGCGCATTCTATTCCCTGGTCTCCAAAGCCGAATTATGCATATGAAGTCGATATCTCATTGCATATGAATATACAGACCTGTGCATGAATAATAATCAGCTCTTTTGAACTCAATAAGGACGCTCGTTGGTGTCGACGTGGGCTGCCTTTGCCAACAGTGTCACACCCTGGTGGCTGTTTAAGGCTGGAATCAGGAGACCGGTGCCCAGTTTGTGTCAAGGTTTTGTGCACTTATTCAGAGAAGGTTTATTCCGAGGAATTAACACGTTTTTCTCTTCAGCCACGATGTCCATCTGTTTATATTTTGATTACAAAAATATTCAACCACAGAATTTTCACCTTTGTTTATGTGTGCAGAAAAAGGGTCCTTTTACCTTCACCATGCTAAAGGCTGCCTAGTTAGAAAACGTGGGAGATCTTACAGCGTCCCACAATGCTGTTGGTCTTTCTGTCAGGTCCTAGCAGTGACGGTGCAGCGAGTCAGTCTAGAGCCAAGATGGCCGCAGCAGCCCGGCACAGAGACACCACCCACAACGAGCTCTACTATGAGGAGGCCGACCACGAGAGGAGGGTCCGCAAGCGGCGTGCGAGGTATGAGCCCTGCCCCTGCGAGCAGACTCAGCCAATCACGCGTTCCCAGAGCCATAACCCACCCCGAAACCCAAACAGCCATTAAGGTTGCGTCTGCCACTCCCAGGCTGGTGGTGGCGGTAGAGGAGGCGTTCACGCACGTGCGGCGTCTGCAGGAAGAGGAGAAGAAGAAGCCTCCCGGCGACGTGCTGGACCCGCGCGAGGCGGCGCAGGCGGTGTTCCCATCCATGGCGCGGGCGCTGCAGAAGTACCTGCGCACCACCCGTCAGCAACACTGCCACAGCATGGAGAGCATCCAGCAGCACCTGGCCTTCTGCATCACACACGGCATGACGCCCAAGGTGCCTCCAGAGAACACACACACACGCGCGCGCTCACACACACACACACACACACTCCTGTCTACGAGCCTGCCTCAAAGAGCTCGGTCTCTCGTCCACGGTCAGAAATGTTTCGCTTCTCTCTATCAGGCCTTTCTGGAGAGCTACCTGAGCACGGGCCCCACCCTGCAGTACGGCGTCGAGGGACCACAGGCCCTGCAGTGGACGCTGGTGTGCGAGGCCTCCGTCACCAGCCCCCTACGAGACGGCACCGAGTTCCAGCTGAGGAACGCTGACTTCAGCCTGGTGGTGAGCACCAAGACTCTCCCCCATCTCAAGCTCACGGAGCAGTACGTCCACCCCAAGTCACACAAGTTCGTGTTGCTGCTGCAGTCAGAGACGTCCATCTGACACGACAGGAACGCTTTGTTTTGTTTGGGTTTTTTTTTTTTTTTTTTTTGGCATTTTTTTATGTTTTCCAGATCATATTTTACAAATCACATATCACATACTGGACAAACTTTGATAAACAGCAGTGTCTTCTTTTTGAGGAATGGGACTGAAATGAGTATTGATGTTAAAAGGCTGTGACTAGTGTTTGCAAGTTGTGAGAGTGAATGTGTGTAAGTGTTGGTATGTGAGTATCTGTATGTGTTTAAGCAGTGTTTAAGAACGAACAGGAGCTTACTGTACACCGTGGGTGGAGTCAAGCAGACATGTAAAGGCGGGGCTATGACACATGGCGCGTGTCACTGGACACGCCTGCCGGGTGTGACGCACCTCTCGCGTCTGTGATCACTGTGGAAAAGCCACGTCCGAGAACACAAACCCAGGAGATCCTGCCAAACGCTTCTGATGCACCATGGTCTTCAGCAGCTTCTCACAGGGCTGACGCCACTTTGAGGGTCTAGCACACTTTTCTACACCGCGCTCACACTGTTTTATACTTGGGCTCCGGGTGTCTCGACAGATGGTGGCAAGTGTCATTAGATTTGGATTTTTTGGACGTAATGTGTGCTGTTCACATTCCCCTGTTGGCCTCCATGTTAGTGCTTAGTTGGGGTTGTTGATTTTTCATGTTCACAAGGACCATTATGGCCAGTGTCTCTTCCTGTTTCTATAAGAACACGTGCATTTTTTTGTAATTTAGGGGTCTCTGGCCACCCAACGATGACAGTGTATGTTTGGTATTTTTAACATTGATATTTGGATGTGTACATATTGGTGTATATATTTAATTTATGAGTGATACATTGAGTATGTACAAACATTTTGTATACCTCTGTCTGTATATATTTCTATAAAGGTATCAGTAAGTTCTTTTGTATGTTAGCATAGGTTATTCCTTGTCATTTTTCTTGGAAGTCATTAATATGACATAATTATTTCAGATCCTCCTCAGTTCCCCCTGGCGATGACATTTCTGATCATATGCATATGCATATGCCTCATTTCCAATAAACTATATATCTCAGACGAACGCGTATAGATAACTTGTTGTTTTTTGACATTACTGACTTCTCATTAACATGTTTTATGAAGCAGAGAGATCAGCTGACATATTTTATATTTTTCAGTATGACTTTCATTGTCCTTGAGGTCAAAGTGCAAGCATTTTGTTTGAATAGATTTGATGGTATGGGTTTGCCATATGCAGAGATTCTGTTGTTAAAGGCCATATTTAACAACAAATTGAATAATCCCATAAAATATCTAGAAATAATTTAGAATATTTCTTCCCCAAGATGCCAGTGACACTATGTAATCTGGCTTAATTCCTTTGTCCAAACTGAACATTGTGTGTGTGTTGACTATGAAAATATTTTAAGAACATTTCTGTTGGGCTGTGTGGGAAGGTTGTGATTGTCTGTGTGGAAACATGTTGTGGAAATGTGTTGGTTGTATACAAACCATGTCAGCATTCATATTATTAGTATACATATTTCCATGGCAATAGTAGAAGACGTAGGTAGAAATATCAGTAAACAATTTGTTAAATGTTTTAAATTAATGTATTTTAACTGGCAAAAATACATTGATTTATTATCATGAACACAATTGCCTTATCAAAACTTTTGACATTTGATCTAATGAACTCAATATTTTGCATTACAAAATACACTGCTCTCAAAGAATTCTTAGACAGCATTTAAACAAAGACTCGGAGAGCAGAGCAAATAAGTGGCCTCTAAAATGAATTGGGACTGTCAGCTGTTACACAGTATAAGGCTGTTTGTAATCAGTTTTGTCTATAAAACACATTTACACATTTCATTTAAGATGAAAGTTCACTGTGAATGATGTACAAAAAAATGTACAAAATGATGCTTTTGTGGAGGTGCTCACAGAGGCCCTAGCTGTTCCTGAGCAGTTCGTTTTCGGCTCTGCACAACGAGTCATCATCATCATCATCATCGTCATCGTCGTCATCATCATCGTCATCATCATCATCATCATCATCATCATCATCGTCGTCGTCATCATCGTCGTCATCATCATCATCCTCCGTGTTTACATTCCCAGAAAGCACGTCCTCTAGCCAGTCTTCCAGCTCATCAGCCGAGGGCAGATTCTCATCATCATCCATCTTCATCCACACACTGTCGGCCTGTCAAAGGGTCAGACACTACGCATCAAATCCACATTCAGCAGTATTCAACAAGCCACTGTTACTTTCAAAGTAATAACTTTAAACTGATCTTTTGATAGTAAACATCAAGTAGGTGTTTACAGTCTGTGACTGTGTTACATTTTTTGCATCAGGAAAACTTTAATTTGACTTTAAGGCCTTTAATGTGAAGAGTCTGAAGAATCAGAAGAACAGCAGAACCTACAGTGAGTCATGGATTCCCAAGAGATTTGTTATTTACAAACATTACGATACTTTTCAACCATGTTTCATTATTACTTAAATGTAAAAATCAGTGGAGAAAATTGCAATTTTTATGCCTGTCTTTATGCCACTGGGGCGTGTTTTCTTAACGTAGAAGAACTTTGGGGCAGAAAAAGTACTTTCAAACTACAAAGTGGCAGAATGGGGATGTAAATCAGTCCAGGATGAATAGGGAGTGGCACTTATCACTCATGTTTTAATGACAAGAACTTTTGAGAATGATTCTGTTTCAGCCTTTTGTGGAGTGTAAGATGTTGCTGCCGTACGTACATCTGTGACGTTAACTATTCCAATCTGAGGTCGGAAGAGGTCAACCTTAAAAGTCTTCTCCCAGTATGGAATTAGCTGAGAGAGGAGAGAGCAAAATGAAAAGGTAAAAAAAAAAAGGTGAAATGAAATGAAAAGGTGGTAAAAAAAAATAAAATAAACAAAAATGGCTTCTTGGTCCACTGCTGTCACAGCACTGTTGAATTAGTAAGTCGTCCTCTTCTTTCTGAGGTACTCACTAAAGGGAAGTCGTCAGGATCAATCCACACAATACTCAGGTCAGGGTTCTGGGTGTTGTCCCTGGCAACCTCTTTCAGAACCTCTAAAAACTCATAGCCATCTGAAAACAACATAAATACGTTTAGTACATAAAAGTCCAAAGCTGAGCTACGTTTTTCAAATGGTAAATCCTTGAGGTACCTGGGTCCTCCTCTTCTGCAAAGGCAACGATGTGAATCCCATCGAGGTCATCCTCCTGAACAGCAGAGCATTTCAGCTAACATAAAATGTTCTCCATTTTACAACTGTGAGTGTCCAACAACCAGTAGGAAAGTTGCACGTAGGAGTCTGCTCCACGCCATCCATGTCAGAGGACACATCTTGTATTGTGTGATATGAAATGGTGGGTGCTGTTCAGAGGTCATTTTGCATTGACATTGCGCATGCCAGTGCTTGCTTTGTTGTGTAATCTCATACCTGGACCTACTATATGTACATTGCCTGCATTGCTTTAAAAGGTATTAGGCTGAAGGAACTTAGAGACATTTCTCACCCAAGTTTCGAACATGTCCTCAGCTCTCAGTTTTCTCAGTGTTGCTCTACAGTAGTGAAACACAATTTAAAAATTAAACAAAAAGTAAACAACTCTCTGTATACCTGCAAAGCCACTTTAATCATCCAGTAAACCACCCTTCCTTCAGTTACCTTCTGTGTTCGGTAACAAATGCTACAATGTCCTCCTCAGTGTGGGGCCTGTCTGGGATTGTGACAGGTTCCTCCATGAAGGGCTCGTAGAAGTCTACCTCATTCATCTTTAGAGTCAACTCCTTAGCAACCTGAAATATGAAAGTTTAAATGTTTTTTCTAAGTTTCCCTACAAAAGGTGTAAAACTCATTTTGAAAGTAGGGGGACTGACTTAATGCCTACACAGGACCCTCGTATTGGATGGACAGAGGAAGCATGATAAGGCACTCACGGATTTTTCAAAGGTAGCGAAAAATTTGACGAATGGCTGGAACTGCTCAGCTGCTTCTTGGAATTCCAGAAAATCTGAGAAGAGAACACAAGAGAAGAGAAGAGAGGAGAAGAGAAGAGACGAGAAGAGAAGAGAGAAGAGAAGAAAAGTGGAGAAGAGAAGAAAGGAGAGAAGAGAAGAGACGAGAAGAGAAGAGAGAAGAGAAGAAAAGAGAGGAGAAGAGAAGAAAGAAGAGGAGAAGAGAAGAGACGAGAAGAGAAGAGAGAAGAGAAGAAAGGAGAGGAGAACAGAAGAGAAAATAAGAGAAGAGAATTCCATTGGGGAATGCTGGCCTAATGGAGGACCAGAGAGAAGGCCTTAAATAGCTGACCTCTCCCCCCTTGCTCTTTAGCTCACATGCCCAAGCGTGCAAGGCGGAGACAGACTGTGCTGAGAGTAGACGCCTCCCACAGGGAATCCCACAGTGTGAATCTAATGAGAGCTGCAGTTACAGTCATATGCAGTTACCTCTCTACCTCCACATAAATAAAATGTATCGTCTTCAATGGATGGCTTCTGGGTACATGTATCACAGTGTGTGTGTGTGTGTGTATGTGTCCAAATGAAAAGAGAAAAAAGAGTCCTTTGTTATTCTTAGTCATAACTTAGCTTTTTGATAAACGATTTCAGTCAAGCTAAAATCACACTTACGTTCTGACTCCAGACTCTTGAAGTAGCCAATGACTCTGATGTCCTCTTCCATGCGATCGAAGGCTTGCAGTTCCAGAGCGTTATCGATGACCTCAACCGGATCCTCCATCACCTACGAAAGGAATTCGAATTTCGCTGTAAGTTCAATCCGCTCAACACGGAGCACCAATGTCCTTAAAACTTTGCAATGACACAGTGGAAAGAACAGCAAGAAGACAAGCAATGCTTTACATCCAGCAGGAACTCCACTAGGGTGTCTGCAGAGAGCAGTCCATCAAACTCAATCACACGCTCAGCCTTAAATATATACACACTTCCTTCTTCATATAGACCTGTAGAAAACACATAGCAGTATTAGTGGGCTTTGTCACTGTGTTTAATATCACACAGTGGGAGAGATAATGCACAGATGCAATGTGCACTGTGATTACAGTTACCCCCCCCCCTTTCCGTGTCTACTAGGAGAGCTTCATCTTCCTGGCCACAGTGAGGCCTTCCAACCATTTTAGGACTTTGACTGAATGCGTGAGGCGTTCAGTCACCTGAAGGCTTCTTTGTCTTACCGAGTTTCTTAGCGACCTTGGCGTCCTTTTCAGCGTCGAGCATTCCAAAACCAATGTCCTTCTCCACCAAGACCTGAGCAGTCAACTGCAGCACAGACCAGAGAGTCGCACATGAGCACTGACAGGTTTTCAGATGAAGCAGCTCTCTTCCTAATTCCTCTTTGCACCTTACTAATTGTATAAGATTAAGTCCTTCCAGCATCAAGAAGTCAAAAAGGACAAAGCTACTGTCATAAAAACTTCATTCCCATTTTGTTCAAAAGCATGTTTGCTTCAAGAGTCATTAGCATTTTTTCTAGGCTATTCACAATGCACTCTGGAAGGCCCATGGAAAATGTCATAGGTCAGTCAAATATACATCTTATCAAGTTCTGATTTTTTGTATGGTGAAACAATATTTATGATCTCTGTCTGTGAATAGAAGATTTATGCAGCCTTTAAATACGATCACGCATAGTTCATGTAAGATGATAAGATGAACAGTGGTGTATCCAAAGTGCACCTTAAAAATATAAAACCTGATTGAACAGTATCACATGCACTGCGATTCTTTTTCATTCATTTTCATTCATTATCCGTACCGCTTATTCCCGCTAGTCGGGGTCACGGGGGGGGCTGGAGCCAATCCCAGCATCTCCGGGCGAAGGCAGGGTACACCATGGGCAGTTCGCCAGTCCACCACATGGCCAACACGCACACACACACACTCACACCTACGGGCAATCTAGAGTGACCAATCAACCTAAGATGCATGTCTTTGGACTGTGGGAGGAAACCGGAGTACCCGGAGAAAACCCACACAGGCACAGGGAGAACATGCAAACTCCACACAGAGCAACCCAGACCGCCTTGCTGTGAGGCGACAGTGCTAACCACTACACCACCATGCCGCCTCACTGCGATCCTTACAGAATGCAAATCTTTCCAAACATTCAAGATGAAAATGATTAGATCTGCTTCAGATAGGTTAGCTTTGTTTACTGACTTCTTGGCCAAAATTCACACATTCACAGTGTGCTACTGGAGCTGCCTACTTCAGATGGACGTCCTTCAGTGCTGGTCTAGAATTTCTGTGTGCAAGAAAATAACAATTTGGTAGCTAGGAGCGACATCCAGCCACCGAAGCATCTGCAACAAACATTTGGCAGGTGCTAAGAATAAAATTGAGTGCCTGGCTAGAATAGCAATTAAGAATAGAAGAGAACCATGTAATTATAGTATTTTGTCTCAGTCTTGTTTCAGCATAGAGAGAAACTCGCGAGGCTGGAAACAGGGGCACTGATGGGACTATTGAGCTAGTGGAGCTCTATTGAAGTCTCAAGACAAGGTGATTGCGCTGTACTACGTTTTTAAGATTGGGGGTTTTTGATGAGGAGGTATTTTGTTACAAATGGCACACAACTTTATGCAAATAGCATACAATCCTATGCATGATTACATAAAATGAATCTGAGTATACCATAACATCCTGTGAATGTGAGTAGAGAGGTGTGGATCAAACACGGTAACACTTTCAGTGGGGTACTAGTTTTTTCTCAGAGGGTGACGGGTAAAATGACAGGTTGAAATGTGAGCCAAAGGGTCATTTAAACCTGTACAACTCATCAGGAGGAAGAGACTCCCATTATATCTCTTGAATACTAATAGAATACTAAGCTAGTCTTGGAATTGTATCGATTAATTTGGGTGCTTGAGTGAATTCATTTCCATGAATTATCTCAAAGACATCCACAATGTAGTTATTGGTGTGAGTGCATACTGGTTGCACAGGGTATGGCATGTTTTAGTACTGGACATAAAATAATATGAGTTTATGGCAGTGGGCCAATGGACCAGCAGTGGACCTGCAGTAGTGACCTTCACACACGCATGCACACACACACACACACACACACACACACTCCCACCTATGCTACAAATATATGAAGATTCCAGGGAGTAAATGTCTAGGTGGTCATAACTGCAGTGAAGCATCCAAGGCTGCCAGAAAAGGAAGCTCTTTTGGACAGTGGTCCTTCATGAGCTGTTCAAGTAAAGCATTTCAGATGGACTTTGCTTTTACAACACTGCAGTTATTATCTGGATTCTTCTTCATGTATATACGCAATTACCTTAGATCACTTAAACATACATGTCCATATACAAATCCAAAATGTTTTAATAATTCTGAGATTATTATATCCTCTGAGATTGTAATATTTTCCTGATCCTTTATTTAGATCTGATTTGAAGCTCTTATTTTACCTGATGGCATAATATAGAATTGCAGATGTGTACACTCATGCATCCTTTTCTCTCACCTCCAGCACGAGCTCGGTCATTTGGAACTGTTTCTGTTGCTCCTTGCTGGCCGGTGCAGGGGCATGATACAGGAGACACAGCATGTTATGGGCCTTGAGGGCGTTGCGGTAGTTCTTGCTGTTGATGTCCAACACACGGTCCTTGCCATCATAACGAGGGAACTCTAGGCCCTTATTGGTCCAAGCCTGACCTGCTACGTTCAGGCACACCAGCAAAAAGAACCAGGCATTCCTCATGGTTCCCACCACTGACAGAGACACACTACTGACACTCCCACACGCACAAACACTCTTTTACAGAAGCCTTCTTTGCAGGTCAGATATCTCAGCCCTGGTAGGAAAGAACCAAAATCCACCAGAAAAGAAACAAAAAGATCAAAGCAAAATAGTAAAGAACAAATCAGAGTGGCTCATGGTTCAGTGATCCTCTTGGCTTCATGCACCTTACCCACGGTAGAGAAGCTCTCCCCAGGCTGACTCTCTCCCAGTCTCCCAGTATTCTCTGCTGTTCCTTGCTCTCACTACCACCTAGAGACAAAGCACTGGGCTACTGCTGTGGGTGAGGGAGAGAGGGATACCTTACATAGCAGTGGTCCACTGTCTCTCTCCCTGGGCCCTTTTTTAGGACCCCAGTTGTTTCTGGGCTAAAAATACTGCAGTGAACCAGCCAGGGCCAGGAAGGCCGCTGAATACTATGTCCACAGAACAATCATTTATCATGAGAGGAACAAAAGAGAATTTGATAAGGTTTCCCAAGTTTAATCTCCCTTGTATGACTGGAGAGTAATCAGTAAGTACACACAGCTCCAGGAACGAGTTATGCATGTGTTGAGTGTGTGCGTGCGCACCATGACAAAGCCCTGGTGTATCTCGGCATACTGTACTGTAACCAGACCCTTCTGTACTTGGGGGTGCAGTAATGTTTGGATGAGAACCAACAATCGGATAGAGCCAAATATCTGTTGTCTTTATATGTTTAATTGCCCATAGGGTTAGGGTTAGGGTTACACATTCAGATGTTTGGGGGAAATGATCCCATTGAAGATAAAACATTATTAATAATTTTCCATTTCTGGCCATGGACAACTTCCTGTGTGTTTCCACTCATACAATTATACAGTTCAGCTTGAGTTTCTGCCTGCGTGTGCATGTACATAAGCACTCAAAGAGATGACGTGAATCATTTAAGAGTCATTTCTGTGGGACAGCTGGACAATTAGCTCCTTAATTGGGAAGAGCCGGAGATAGAGTGTTTCCCCGTTAGATCTGGTGCCGTGACCCTGCCTATGACCCCTGGAGCCTGGACAAACCTGGAGTCTTTCTGAACTGATTCCTTACAGGCACACGGGTGCAACTGCACAAGGGCTTCTAAACATGTTTGTACTTATACAGAAGCAGTATAGCTCCACTGTAAGGTTTTTGCATATGTTTATTTATGATGTCACTACCTGTAACAACAGATATCAATTACTGGGGGATACAATAATGGCGTTTTAATGTGATTTGAATTACACAGAGTTATAGATTCTTTCTTTTTCTTTCTGTCTATGAGGAATGAATATGTGCAGTAATCTTGGAGAAGAAGTCTGAGGTTATTTCTATCTAGCAGGCACAAGACGTGATATTCTTTGCTTGGCATTATTAGCTGGGGGTCAGAGTTGAAGCTACACGGTGACGTGTATTCTATGACTGGGATGCTTTTAATTCTCAACTCTGCTTTAAAGCAGAGCTTTAAAGGCTGAATGTTGCAGTATACAGTATACCATGACGTTAAATATTTCACTGTGAATAACTGTGAATCTAAAGTTAATGCTGAATGCCATTTCAAAGCTGACATGGAACAGTTACAATTACTACTAACAAACAGAAACAGGTAGCAGCAGAGATAAATGTACTGCAATAGATTAAGGCCTTAGTCGTAAGTTGCATTTTCTATCTGTTTAACACAAAAAAATCTAGAATCAAATATTTAAAGCTGACACTCGAAGCCCGTCTGACATCTCCAGGGTCTGTTAGGGTGATCAAAGGCCATCAAAGGTCCTGAGGGTGGGGTTAGAGATGACATAGCTCTGGTTGTAGGCTTCAATCTGGGGCTGCGAGTTCCACTCTCCCTCGATGTATTTGTGGTAGGGGTCGTCTGAGTGCTCACGGCGCTTCGACTTCACTGTGCTCACCAAGATGGCCACCACGATGAAGGCAAACATCCCAATCATCACCACCAAGTACCAGATGACGTTGCGGAAGTTCTCCTCGGCCAGCCGGGCGTCCAGGCTGCGTTCGCCCTGCGTTATGTTCCTCTGCCAGGTGTCCAGGATGTCACTGAGCGTGTTAGTTAGGGAGTCCTGCAGGTGCAGCGTCAGGTTGGACCAATCAGATGGAATTGTCATCTGAACACAGGACAAAAACAGTGGGCTTTAGATAATAATTTGCTCGCTGTGTAGCTGTATAGTCAAAACATCAGCATTAGTTCATGTGTTTATGTGTCTCAGAAATCAGGTCTGTTTGTGAGTCATCAGAAACTCAAAGCTATGTAAAATGTTAAAAAACTACCAGTGTTTGTACCATTGTAGCATTGTACATTCAATGTTTTTCCATTGAACTTTAGAGATTCCAAACTGTTGTGTGTAACAGTGAACCAGACTACCAGAGATATGATTTCCTTAATTCACAAACAATGCAAATAAATCAAGCAAAACGTATCTGACACTATGATCAGAGAACTAAAAATTCACTGGGATAGCTGTCTGAAAAGGTCATTAACTAGGACAACATCTTTCTTTGTGTTTAATGTTGCACATTCTATATATATATATCAGTAGTAGACTTATAGGGCAGTGGTGTTGTAACGCAGTTATAATGTATTAGAAGTAGAGAGCTATAACACACTTCAGGTTTGCCTGCACCGATGCAAATTATATGGCTGAATAAATTTGACTTTGACTGTGATGGTTTAAAAATTAAAAACATGTTTCTTGCTTTTTTTTCAACAACGTGAATGTTTATTCATGATGTTGCCTCATTAAAAATTTAACCAAATCGCTCTAGAACTGCCAGCACTGTACAAGTTATTACGAAACAAAATTAACTATGAATATGATGCATCTATTTAGTTACTCTTGGGTTTTGTGTGGGATTTAAGACTCATGTCATACTTTTACATTTACTGAAGAGAAAGGATCATGCTGGGAAAGGATATTTTGCTGCAGAGGAAGTGATGTCGCACTTACATTAGCTTTAGTTCCAATGCTGATCGTATGAAGAAAAGATGTTTGAAGGAAAGAAGCTGTGAGAGAGTTTACATCCATCTGATTAACTCAGCGAGGTACCAGGAACAAATTCTCACCCTTTTGTGAACACAGTGTGTGTGTGTGTGTGTGTGTGTGTGTGTTCACTACACCCACTCTCCATATCAACCCTTTTTACTCCTGTGTAACTAATCTCTTAGCTCAAGGACATCAGTTTTTTTCTCTCAGAACACATTGGTCCTAAATCACTACCCGTTTTGCTCCAGGCACAGGAATGAGCAATTATCCACATAACTATGAACTGTGTTCTCATGTGCTATAATAAGGTTTGGTGGGTTCACATAGGCAGGAAGTGCTCACCTGATTGAACACAGCTATTTGAATCTATCACCTTTTTTTTCCAAGGGCAAAACCTACAGTTAAATAACAACAGCCAGCACTGTTCTCACCACCAGATGGCACCCATTTAATTCCTTTAACGCAACATGATTTACATTTTGGCTAATTCATACATTTTATAGCTAGAAAGCACAGAGCTTGTAAATCAGGTAAAAAAATGTGCTACAGTGCTGGGAGCAAGAATATAGTATGAATCTTACAGTGTGAGGGCAGGTTGAACGTATGTAGCACTGATATAAAGGCCTAAACCTTGGTCAGCCATGTTTTGATTTAAACATGAACTGGAAAGGCTGTATTAATTCTGTATTTTGAGTCCGTATTTTTCTTATATGTGTGTGTGATATTTGTGCGTGTGAGAGAGTACTACATTTTAATTTATACATTTTCACCATAAAAACAACCATTTTTGTTATAACTTAATAAGTCTCTGGGATGCCTTCAAATTTTGAATTTTTAAATAGAAAGTAAACTGAACAATAACTTATGCAAGTTTCTTTTGCCATTTTTTCTTTTTTTTTCATGTATGGCATGACCATGAGGCTACTGTTCATATTGCAGATCTCTAGTGTTTACTGCAGGGGGCAGTCTTGCGCTCATATGTCAGCGAGTTAACAGGTACCAAAAAAGACGCATCACATTTTTTTTAGTGGTTCACTGCATTGTTCTTTCCACAAGGTTACCTGGTGTATGTTGGACTGCTGCCCTTCACTGTTTATGTGACCGTTTTAGCAGCTCATAGAACAGGAGGGATTAGGGGAGGCATGTTTGCCAAAAACGGTCCTTGAGAAAACAAAAGTATACATAAATTCCACTTATTAACAAATCATTCACAGTACACTTGACAGGTGAATTCACAGTACACTTGACAGGTTAAAGCTTAAGGCTGTTATAGCTTATATTCAGGCAGGTTTAAAACAGGTTTTTCTGAACTGCCTGATCGCAAACATCTGGTGTACAGGACAGACACTTACTGCGGATCACTACAGAGGCTATCAGACCACAACAGTGCTAAAAGCCATGCCCATTTCTCCACGGTCGCTGTTAGTAGTGTAAACTCAGACGTGCTCCATGCGGGAGTGTTTCACAAAGGCCAAACTTATCAGTTAATGGCAGATCTTGAGCCAAAAGTCAACAGTCTGCAACAGTGATGTCCCTTCTGTCTCTGGGGGAGTAAATGTTCGAGCGATTCGGCTAAGCTGAGTAATGTTGGCTAATGAAATAAAGCCTAGTGGTTGTGGCATAGTTTTTCTGTGAGGGTTTTATGAAATCTCATAAACTACACGCTCCAAATCTAGATCTGCTGTGCAAACAAAAATTAAAATGTTTTTATTGCTTTAGAAGAGCCTTAAGTGTTTCTTCATGAATGTTCTCATTCCTGCACTCATGCCATCTCTAAGCAGCTGTTATAAAATCGGCTAGAAATAAACGTGGTTTTCTGTGATAAACAGATCGAGACAGGGACGAGGTCATGAGCCATCAGAAAGCTGCCCCATCCCACAAAAGCCACTGGGACTTCACACTGCTCCAAAGATCTATTTATACTGGAGCAGGAATGCAGACAGTCTCCAAAGTCCATGGGGTCCTGTCCAAAAAACAAGCCCAAAACTCGAACCTGGGTGAGCAGCCTAATCACCGAGGGAGGCTTGTTTGGGCCACAAGGTTTCCCAGCATGTTGTTTTTTCCTGGCTATGGTGGGATCTGGAGACCAGAAAGGAACTGAAGTGACAGTATATAATAAAAAGGTTCTATCCATTGAAATGTGCACAAAATTCAACATATCAGAAGTGGTAGAGATCAGTGTTGGTATTGTGATCAACAATACGGTAAATGCATAGACAAACTCTAAATACACTTACCCAAAAAAAGGCTTGTGAAGTCGATAAACAGGTTCGTGTCCAGATCGGTATCTAGATCAGTCTGTGTCCAGATCGGTATCAGATGTTGAAGGTACTGCCATATACAACATTGAGAATACACATAGCAAATGGTGCCGCCTGCATAAAACTCTGTTGATCCCAGTAGAACTTTCTTCCACATGAGATGAGCTTAGGGATTGCAGGCTCTTCCAAATACAGGTGTAAATCTGTCAGACCCTGCGACGTTCTGGCTCAGCCTGGGGGAGTTGATAGGTTTATAAATAGAGATTTTTAGCTTCTCATTTCAGTCCAACCCAGTTCTTTAATAACACATTCAGCTCTGGAATATTTTTATGTAAAGTCACTATAATAGAAATATAAACGTAGATATTATGATGCAACATTAGCGTTCAGGGGACACACTAATCCCAGCAACCTAGAATCTGAACAAGGGTTATATATATACACCATATACCATGCTTACCATACCATAGAAATACCATGTGTATGTACTACATGTAGACCTACCATACAGTGTAACTGTGTATAACTGAACTGAGATAATGCCACATAAGTGTTATTTTTTTGTTAAATGTAACTAAAACTTTGTTGTCCTGGGGTCATGGATCACATGCTAATAGATGTCCTTCTGATTTGTCGAAGGTTTGATTAAAGACGAGATGCAGCTATATGGAATAGTGAAACATTGACTACAACAACCAAATTCCCACCCTGTAAATTGTAGTTTGTACAGCAGGACACAAAGCAAGAGTTTAACATTCAGGTTAAATGGATGCATGATGGGTTTTGTAGTCCATCAGAGGACATTAATATGATTATAAAGCATTTGCAAAGGCTGCTTTCTGTAGGAGTAGGAGTACTGAATTCTGATGTACTGAAATATGAAAAGAATTGAGGTGAGGACTGAAGCAATTAAGTGTAGCTATGGGGATAGAGCTTTTATTAAGGTCAACAACACTCCCTCTTTGCTGAGTGAAAGCCGTACTCGAACCATCAGTCTGCTCCGCCCCTTTCGCTCAGGCTCCGCCTTGTAGTCTTCACAGTCTCCTGTCAGTGTTGACAGCCTTCCGCTGTTTTATCTTTATGTTCTTCCTTTTTATCAGCCATTCTCAACCTATACAGACCAAGATCACAGCTGTCACAATCTAATACAAGATCTAATATCAGATGTAATTCTCTACTAAAGAACAATAATACAACATGTCATACCAAATACATAAAGGTCTCAACGTATAACTGCTATTCAAAGGAAAAAATGCAGGGCATCCCATGATGCACTGGGGTGTGTCCCATTTGTCTTCTTTGAGTTTTTCTACATACAGTATCAACACAACATGTGGCCATGACAACAGGGCCACAAAACAAATAACCATTACTACACCTGGGTGTTTCCCTGCACAGTGTCTTTCTGTACAGTGGAACCAGAAAACACCTTAGAATCTTTATAATATATTCCCAAATTACAGCTTTAGGCAATACATATTACATATATGTATATATATATTATGTCATCCACACACTTCTGATTGTCCTGCAGTCTTGCTCATTAACTTAAGTCAGACTAAAATTTTCTTTCAGGAGTGATGTGGTCTTAGAAGTCAATAGGTGTTAGCTGGATATTTCCAATACACATGAATAAATGAGCAGATAAAGTTGAGGATGGCCTTTGCTAAGCACACCTGTTAGACTGCTTTAAGTAGAGACACCCAAAAAGATCATCCATGTGTAGTCTGTTGGTTGAGGGTGCAACAATTTTAGGGGAGAATGCAGATTTATGTATTAGTAGGAGGGGTTGGTGTCATTCTGTAGCAATTAACGATACAGGTGTGTCTGGGTTGTATAAAATGCATCAAATGTACAATACACTATATTGCCAAAAGTATTTGCTCACCTTCCTTGACTCACCTATGACTCTGCAGAAAGTTGGCGACATCTTCGCACTATGCGCTTCAGCATGCGCTGACCCCGCTCCGTCAATTTATGTGGCCTACCACTTCATGGCTGAGTTGCTGTCGTTCCCAAACACTTCCATTTTCTTATAATACAGCTGACAGTTGATTGTGGAATATTTAGGAGCGAGGAAATTTCACAACTGGATTTGTTGCACAGGTGGCATCCTATCACAGTTCCACGCTGGAATTCACTGAGCTCCTGAGAGCGACCCATTCTTTCACAAATGTTTGTAAAAGCAGTTTGAATGCTTAGCTGCTTAATTTTATACTCCTGTGGCCATGCAAGTGATTGGAACACCTGCATATACATATTTGGCACAGCCTTGGGTACCAGCTCTCCCTCATTGGAAAGCAGATGGTCTTTGAGAGTGGAAGTCTTAGTCTTGCAGTGACAGGACTGTAATGTTTGCTGAAGGGGCCTTTCGTACAACCATCTTGATTTTTGTGTTTCTGATTACAGAGTACAGGCCACTTTCATTATGCCCCTTAAAGAACTGGTTCTAGTGACAACCATCAGGATGCAAAGACAGCTTAAGTGTTCTTGAGTTAATTACTGCCTGTAAGTGGATGTTTTAGTGACAGTGCAGCCTCCGTCTGGTGGTGGTGTCGTCCACATGGCCACTTGGTTTATCTGCTACACCACCCACAGGATCCAGCTTCATTTGCGACGTGACTTGTGTGTCGTTATGTCATGTTGTTTCTTTTATAAGCCGTCGTGTTGGCATAACCAATTGTCAGTTGCTAATGTTATGTTGGCTTCCTTTAGTTGTGGTTAGTTTATGCTAGTTAAACTCTTCAGTTGAAGACACTAATTTGCTTTCTCCCTTTCTGGACTTGTTCGAGGGCTGGTAGGTTGGGTTCGGTGGGGGGTGTTCGGATGGTGCGCCCTCACCTGCGGCCTCCGTATGATGGTGATTCCATCCATGTGGCCTTTTGTTTATGTTTTGTTCTTTTGTTCATGTTTTGGTTATATGCTACACCCCACGCAGGTGATTCATGTTGAGTCTCATTCACAATGTCACCTGTGTTCTGTTGTTGATTATTAAGCCCTTTCTGTGGGCATGACTTCATGTTAGTCACTCATGTTACGCTGGCTTTCTTTAGACCTTGTTTATGTTCCTTTTCATTAAACTCTTCAGTGGGAGACTCAGGTTTGCATGCTTGTTTTCCTGCCAGAGGTTTGTTTGCTGAACACACAAAATTAAATGAAGTTAAGAACTCATCCACACAGTCAAAACATCAGTTTAAAATGTTTAAATGAACTACCTTTATTGATCTGAAATCTGAATGTCAACTTATTCACCGCCTAGACCTTCTGAAGAACTTTCTTTGCCTACCTGTTTGTCAGGAACTTTGTCAACCTCTGTTTACTACTGAGGTACCTTGCAGTTACACATAACGCTATTTTTTTTTTGTCATGGGTTAGCCAGCTCCACTTTCTGATTAAAATATTGGCAAAATATTTTGCCACTTTCTGATTAAAACATTGGAAAAATATTTTGCCACTTTATGCCACTGTTGGCAAAATATTTTTTGTGCGACAGTTCACTTTCAATCCAGTGATTATAATGACATGTGTAATAGTCCAACACTTTCACTACCATAACAGAGTGACTGAGGTGCTGAACTGGATCTGTCACCAAAATAATGTCCTGCTCACCCAAATAATGTCCTGCTCACAGTGGTCCTGCACTCAGAAACACCCCGGTAGCGACTGGACTAGTAGCGACCGGGCTAGGGCGTAGCTGCTCTGTGCCTGGTTACAGTCTACTTAATAACATGGCAAATAAATTTAGGTGTCAGCAGTGTGCCAAAACAAAATCACGTGTTACCTTCAGCAAAAAACATCCATTATTGAAGACTTAAGTGGATATAACCCTGAAAATAAGCCTTTTAATATATGACCTCCTGGCATGTTACAGACTATCCAGGTTTTTACTGTTTTAGTGCACAAGTGTCTGGCTAAGCAGATTTGTGACATGCCAGGCTGGGAGGATTGATTCATGTATCCACTAACTGCAGTGGTCCAGGGGGGCATGTTCTGTGACCCTCTCAACCACGGGGAAATAGTAGCTTTTGCTGCCCTTCTTGTTTTCTCATTCTCTTTCACACACTCTTTAAATGTCATCAAGGCGCCTTACCAGAGACAGTGAGAGAGAGAGAGAGAGAGAGAGAGAGAGAGAGAGAGAGAGACAAAGAGAGACAGAGAGAGAAGATGGAATTTTCCACTGACACACAAAGAGCAACTAATCTAATATCTCAACAAATCTCAGATGTGTCATTCCTACTGTACCCCACCCAACTGTCTCTCTCTCTGTCTCTCTCTCTAACACACAGACACACATTTGCCCTTTTAAAGTGAAAAACACCTGTACAAGCATTCTGTACAACAAAACCCTTTGGGGAGGTTACAGCTCATGAGAAGTGGGAAAGAAGACAGACCACAGGAGTCACCTGAGAGGAATGCAAGAAACAACCAAAACATGCAGTCAGGTGTGTATGAGCAATACAGCAACACATGCCTAAGGCCAAGATGCCTGTAAATCGTGAAACATTATGTTATACAAACTGCCCATATGAATATTGAAATTATGTAATTCACATGTTTGTTTGCTAAAATGCCACTCAGAGCAGAAGCTCATGCCAAAAGGCAAATTTATTACCTACTTCACTATGTAATATGACAGCTCATATTCTCATATCAAATCATATCATAACATATTAATGCACAGTCACTGTAGCCATGCACTTTGAAGACCTACACAAGCTTATTTTCTCAAGGGTAATATATTGTTTAAACATGAGCGACTATATTCCCATTGCTGCAATCTGCATACAGAAGAGCACATTAACGAGACAAGGAACAGGTGATACGAACAACGACGACGAACACACACACACATGCCAGTGCACACGCCTAAACACAGGCACATGTGGACACAGACGAACATAAACACGCCTGTGCCTTCACATGAGGACTAGATGCAGCGATAAATAAACCCCGGATCAGCATTAAAAAAATGGCCTCTTTCTGTCCTCTCCCGATCATATAGTTTGCCGTAACATTTCAGAATTAGTTTCAAAAGCAGTGATTTATCAATGGATGCCTGATATTTATAATATTTATATTGTTCTGTGGTAACATTTAGTCTTTAATGTACCATTTTCTGTAAAGTGTACAGAAAATGCTTCTCACCTGTGTTCTGTATTCTTAATAGTAGCCTGTAACCAAAAGGAAAAAGTAATTCCCATTAACACATCACATATTCTAATGGGCTAGTTTGGTTACCATGACTGCCCTGATCATAAGAGTGTGACAGCTAAGTCTCTCCTTTCCTCTATTGGCCACTGTAACTAAAGAAGTGGATTAGTAACCTGAAGCTCAACTCTCACTGCATGTTTGATTAGACTCTCTTATGCAAATACTAACCATACCCTTCAGTCAACTGAAAGGTGCATTTGAAGATCAAAAAATTACAATCCTGCCATACTGCCTCATGCTTTGAACGTGTGACCATTATTAAACAAATGATCAATCACCACTGAAAACGTCACTTTAACATCTCTAACACAGTATAAGATGACAACCTGAAGCAGTGAAGAAATATGGTGGTAGATTCTGAGTTAATGACCAATAAAGTACTAATACAGATAACATAAACGCAATGAGAGGTTTGGTGTAAATATTAGCACATATATGCATGAACAATCATAATAACTACAGTACTTTTCCACCAATCGCGATCCCATAATTCTCCTCTTCATGTCCCTTTCTCACCCCTCCCCTCCCACTCCTCCCAGTTAAGATAAGTTTGCAGCGTTCTGGCTGTAGAGCTTCCAGTATATTTCCAACCCGGAAGGTGCCAGCCATACACAAAGGAGATGCATGACAGCAACACTAAGAATGTTTGCTGCTTTCCAATTGGCCGTTGAAAAGATCACTCCTTAACATGATTAGACTGACAAACATCCCATGACAGAAGATGAGTCAAGGCCATTGGGTTCTGGGAAAAGCTGACATGCCTTTATGACCTCAAGATGGTTTTGTGCACCATGTGGTTTTGTGCAACATGTGCACTAATTCAGCAGCACATTTAGGACGGTCATGGCTCTGTACTGCTTGCCGTGTAAGAATAGCAAGTGAGATTCTCTCAAAATGGAAAGTAACAATAGAGTCATTCAATTTCAGAAGCCTTCCATATTAACACCTACAGCATCAGTACACCACAGCAACAGGCCTGCCCTTTAGCCAAAAGTATCATTTCAATTTTGTCTGTTTTATCAGTACAAGACCCTCAAACCACTCACTTCTTATTGATGGTGAATGCAAAGATCCTTTGATACCACCTAAGAGTTCCAGAAGTACAAATGGATTTCCAGTGAACTCTAGAACTTCACACTGAACAACACTTTAGATGAAGCTTCAGTATGATGAGCAGGCTTGTGCATTTACGGTTGCTCCTCATCTGATCTGCTATGGTAATCTGCCAACGTCCAGACCAGCTGGTGACTGCAGCTTTCTGACCTTCTTCCCTCACACTGCCTCATTATCCATTATCCAAAGCCTGCTGAATCCTACAGCCGCTCACGAATATTCCCTTTTCCCATTCAGATGGTTCTCTGTGGAATGATTGTTTTATGACGGGAATCTTTGGCCATTGCTGGCGCAGATCTACCAGTTGCACTTATGAAATTCGGGGAATGATTGGAATCCATGTTTGTGTTTGGCAGGAAGGGTGTAATTGGTAAGGGCCGTGTGGAGTAGTGGAAGTCACTCACTGTGACCAGCAGGGCTTGTGTTCTGTCTTGCCTGTTTTGGTGATCTCTCTGCACTCCCGTCTGTCTGATTCTAGCAGGATTACATTACTTCACGATTAATCACTAACCAAATGTGTCTTTAATATATTGCTGTTTTGATTTTTTTTGGCACTTGTCAGTTGATGAGTCACATATACTCCACATATACTAATAATAGTTCTACTTCTATGTTTTGTGCTGGGGGATGGCATAGTCATTTAATCATACATTGCTAGCAGGATGAGAGAATCCAACTTTGCATTCCATTAGTGAAACAGCACCAACGTTAGGGTCGATTTCTATCACAAACAAGAACTTTAAAAATCAAAATACAAATGCACAGAGCAATGCCATTATGAAATTATGTATGACATTTACAGTATCAGAGATCAGAGTGAAGTAAGCACCTAGACAGTTTAGACACAACTTAGTAAAATTATCTAACACAAATACACAACACTGAAAGAAATGTTTGTGCGATTGTTACAGTCTCTGAACTGCTTAGGAGAGTGATCCATGGGAGAGTCTCTCCCACAATTCCACACACACACATTTTCTGGGCTCACCTCAGTTATGCAACAAATACGCTACTTTGTCATCATGCTGTCTCTAGCATCTGTTTGCCATTGCAACGAAAGAGGCACAGTGCCAGATCAGATGCTCTGAAATGACATTCATTAGCCTGGCACACTTGCATGTGAATGTTTGTTTATGAGTGTCAGTGCAACATTGTTTTTGCTGAAGGCGCATGCAAGACCAGACTAGCAGAGCTGTCACACAGTGAAGGCCATTGTGTCTTCCGAGCACAAACTTATAGAAGCGTCCACTCATGCATGTACATATGTAGACACACACTCATCCAAATATCTACACAAAATGTATCCCTCTTTATTCAGAAATGCCCTTGCTTCTTTCACCATAATGGTCTAAGCTTTAGACAGTGGAAACTGGCCCACTGTAAGAGGGGGTGAGGGTTCAATGACCCAAAGCTGAAGCTGTATTGTAGTGTTGTCAAGCATGAAATCATGACCAATTGTAGGAAAGGTGCACTGCCTGAAAAATATATGCTGTATCTTAGAGGCTTTATAGTACTTGTACAGCAATACGTTATGTGTGGACCACCAGAACCAGAATCTAATTCAGAACACAAAGCCGTTGAGCTACTCAAGACACAAGCTCGCTTCTCTCAGAAGACAAAACACATCACTGTGTAATGGTTATGGCAGCCAGGGCTCTGATTGTGGGAGATAATACACTGCATCAACAATTACAAAACTGTGTGCATATATATTAGTGAAAGTAGTTAATACCTTGTTCACTGACCCTTACTGATCCTTACATTAAAGGTAATCAACACCCCTAGTTAGTAAGATGACCGTTAACAATCCAGAAATTCCTTAATTTGTCACCGAAACGACCTTGTCTTTGACTTAAAATGCAAATACCTAATCAACCAAGGTAGCGTGTCTGCTCTGTGGGTATTTTGAGAATTGAAAAGCGATTTCTATATTCAGTGTGCCATGGAATCGGCTATCTCATAGTATGGAAATAAAGGAGGGGGAGAAAGTAGGTGAATTGTGTCTTGCAGATACTGGATGTTGAATAGAGCTGCTGCTGCTTCTTGCCGGTTGTCTGAGGCCACAATGAACAAAGGGTATCCCACTGCATCGTTCTAACGGCCAGTACTTTTCCACTGTTTGAAATAGCAGCACCCGCCCATGAGGAGAGAACGCGTGAGACAGGGAGAGAGGGGAGAGAGAGAGAGAGAGAGAGAGGGGGAGAGAGTGAAAGTGAGGGAGTGTGACAGAGAGAACAAGTGAGAGAGCAAGGGAGTGAGGATAGGTCAGAGAAACTTGAATTAAATGATAAATAACACAATAACAGCACCATATGAGATGCAGTAAGCACAACTGAAGCAGCACAGACCTGCACAAAAACAAGTGTTTGCTCTCTGCGTGATGACATCCGGCTGGTCTAATATTCGGTGGGGATTAGGATAACTGGGTTGTATGGACAAAGTTAGAATCATCAGCGCAAGCCATCAGACAATTTGGGGTTACGTTACCACCAGCAGATAATTATAGGATAATTATAGTTATAAAGTATAGTGAGTTATTGGAGCCCTCTAAATCAATGCAAATCACAAAAGTAAAATATTTATGAATATGTGTATTATATATTTCTATCACACCACAAAAGAATGGAAGATTTTGCAGCAACCTATGAGATTAAGTCTTACTAATGCCCAGATCTGTATCTCAGTGCAACTGCACTTTTTCAGACACTTCTTCTTAGAGCTCGTTTATATGGACTGGACACTTGGGCCATGGCACAGGTATACACAGCATTGGTCATTAGTCTACCTAATGTAGCATTTGGACTTTACCTCCCGTCCAGTGACACAGAGAACACACACTCTCTGTATACATATCTTATTCACGGATTCTTGTAACATCACCAAGCTTATGGGCAGTCCAAGGGAATAATCTGTATTTGGAGGTTATGAGCGTAGGGACGAGACCGCACAAGCATTTACAAGAGTAACACCTTTCATTCGCTCGAGCTTCCATCACAGAGCAACATTAAAGCTATCAGTGGAAATGTACTGGGTGGGATATTGACAGGCACGGAGGAACAAAAGGAAGAGAGAGGGCGTGGCTAAACAAAAATGCATGCAGGAAGGGGAATGCAAAGACCAAAGGACAGAATGTGTGGTACATGACGAAAAGAAAAAAAAAAATGGGATAGCACTGTCCCGCATAGACAAAACAGGCTTAAAATAATCAGTACTTGTGCTGTCCTGAAAGGATCAGTTTGTCAACAGGAACATTGTACATCTATACGAGTACATGATATGAAGTTCAGCCTATCCATTTATCTACACCCGGATAAGAGAAATGTGAATGTGATGAAAACTGATTTAATACAATAATAACCTTAACATGACCTAAAACAAAGTCAGCTGAGCACAGAAAGCCATTAAAAGTTGTAGGCAAAGTTTTCCATTTGGTCATAGATTAACCTGCACAGACTAAACCTGATCTGCTTATCTCATCTCCAACTCACTCAACCTGCAAGTGAAGCCAACCTATATACACTACTGACAAAGTTAGGGATATTTGGCCTTTGGGTAAAATTTATGCAAAATGTAAAAAGTTCACGCTACAGTGATGCATCATGAAAGTGATTCGGGAAATTTCCTCATCTGAAACTATTGAAACAGCCTATAGTGGTGGGTATAAAACAACAAAAAATGTCAATATCTCAGTGACATGTCATCTGCCCTTGAGCATCAATTACAGTGGGCGGCCCTCGGGTCATTGGAGGTTCTGGGGTACAGAGTTACAGGTTTTCTATGGGATTCAGGTCTGGAGAGCAGGCCACTCCATTTGAGGTACCCCGGTCTCCAGCAGCCCTTCCCTAATTGTTGGAGCGTTGACGTCCATGAAGATGAAATTAGGCCTGTGTTGTTCATGTAGAGGCACAATGACTGGATTAATGGTGTTTTCCATGTTGTATTGGGTTGTTAAAGTATAGGGCAGTTCTGTAGTGACTAGACATACCTGCCCACACTGTACCACCACCACCAAAGGCTCGTCTGGTGACAACAGTGCCTAATGCACAGCGCTCTCCTTCACATCTACAACATTGTTGGCAGCCATCATTTCTGCTCAGCGTGACAAACTTTCATCAGTGAACAGCACCGAGGCCCACTGGTCCCTCGTCCAGCATAAACACTCCAGGGATGTGGCCAAAGGACGTCCACTTCTCTGCCTTTCTGTGACTCTTCCAGTCTTTCTGTATCTGTTGCAACCTGCTGACACTCTAAGCTCAGTGGCCACTTCCAGCAGAGACTTCCTGTTTGAAGCCTCACAATGCCATAGGGAATTTGTTGAGAAAAACATCAGTATTTAACTAGTTAAGACTGTGGTGAGAGATATTTTTCGGAACCCCTGCCATATCTTGTTACTGTGATAAATAGCCTTGCGGTTTATCAAAAAAAATGCAAATGGATTTATGTTCTTTATTGCTCCATTTGTATGTTTTAATCACACCTTTCCAAAGTTTTGATGTTTCAGTACAGACCTCAACATAAACAGCCAAATGTGGCTATATGTAAAAAGGCAGTAAAAATAAATACCAAGACAAACTGTCCATCTCAAAGTTTCCTTTATTTTCTTAATATTGCAAATATTTACATCTACGTTTTGATGGTTTGGACAAACAAGGATCAAGTTCACTTTGCACCTGCCGCTTCGATGCCTCCAGATGTCAGCAACACGGTGAAGATGCACAAGATTGTAAAGCAAAACACGCACCGGCCGATATGGCATACAGCGGCTTGAGAGCCTTAGTCAATGGGTCAGCAACTGCACCGAGTCAGATCTGTTCTTACTTACTGGGAATATATATATTGGTAAATGCATTGTTGAACACTCTGAAATCCAAGTTCAAAAAAACAACACGTTTTAAAGAAAGACACATTTGGGTTTATAAATATTTACTAAAGTGACGCAATGAAACATTTCATTACAGCGCTCCAGTCAACTAACAAACAACCAAAGAGAAAAATCAAAACCAAACATATAAAACAAACGGGAATAAAAGCAGAGGCTCACGCCCAGATGGAAGGACCACAGAGGGTCTCAGTGAATTGAGACATCAGAAGAACCAATGAGAGGGTGACACAGCAAATAAGTGCTTCACTCGTTATTAACTCTCATTTAACTCATTCATGACATAGAAAGCCTGACTGGATTCCCAACACATGTAAGGAGTTGGTCATAATAGACCACACTCTTCATGCAGGAAGTGGGAATGAATAAAATGAATGTCAATTTGAATAAGGAATGTTTCCCCTCAAGCATTATAACACAGACATCACTTTTAAAAGATAGGAGTGAGCATTAAATTGAATTCTCTCTGTGTTAAGATGATCCTAATACTTCAATGATTTGGGAACAGGGTTCTATCCTCTGAGTCTTTCCTCATGCATGTTCCCAGTCAGAACCCCTTACACTGTATTAATGTTTTTAATTACTACATAAACTGAAAAATATATTCTAAGGGGATTTAAGGATTCAAATTCAACCTCTCTCAAACACCCCCAAGTAACAATTTAAGGAGGAAGGTAGAATTTGCTGCCACTTGACTCATTCTGTCACTTGTTTGGGCAACTGCTTTAAAAAAAATACTACACAGATATATAGCTGTTCATGTGACATTCAAGGACACATGTTATCACAGCACATAGCTAGTTTTGCTAAAGCCCAGATAGAGCTGGACAAAGTGGTACAATAGTAAATTCCTGTCCAAGGACTGTGGTCCACCAAACCAAGCATGTCTTTAATGAACATGTAACAGCCCCATTTAGACTAACCCATTCACTTCAGAACAAAACACAATCAAAACATTTAAATCTGTTTGTTTTCCATTCCATTTTGTTTTCCATCACTGTTAAAAACATAAAAAAAAGCAACAAAAACAAGTTTGCACATTTTTGTCATTCAATCACATACGTCGTTCTGGTGAACCACAAGCTAGGAATACACTTACTCCAACTTGCACTTAATCATACGGTCCTGTCGGGACGTTTAGGACGAATCTCTGAGGGCTAACACAGCAGCCCTTTTAGATGCCAATGAACAGAAGATGAACAGAAAGCATGAAAGCTAGCATCCCAACACCCTTTGTAAAGACAGACCAGAGTACCATTCAGTTCTAGCAAAACTTTGCTGCTTGATATTTTAAATGTTCAAAACAGCTACGTTCCAATTGGACCTGGGAGGTGTTTACTCAGCAGACAACAGTACAAATCTCCTGCACATACTGTACTGCTAATATTATCGAACCAGCAATGGTATACACACATATTGTGTACTCCAACTACAAAACGGCCATCTTTGTTTACCCTCCCTTCTTGCCTTCAGTTGTCTGAAGCCAACAACATTCACAAAAAACGCACAGTACATTCTGAAGCAGTACGACAGACAATGCCTGTTCCTGCAACCACAAATTAAAGTCTTCCTATAGAAGAACTAAATAGTGTTTTGCATAGCAATCAAAATTAGATATCCCAACCCAGTTTGGGATACCATCATATGCATTCACATATTACTTAAATTCCACTGCTTCTGGCCAGTAGTTTTCCTGAGGGAGACAACTACTTTATATCCTTAGGAAAATAGACTGCACTGTTATGGTATGCATTTGTGTCGATTACAAGACTGTTGAGACATTGGTCACTTTCACCAGTTTCACACATGACTTCATTAAATCCCTCAAATAATGAGGAGGTGCTTTTTTAAAATGTATTCTCCCTACTTGAAGAGAAGGCAATTTGGTGGTTTCTACAGAACACCTTTGTGCAGAAAACATTGCTCTTAGAGGATGAGGATGTTTAGCGTGATGCAACAAAAAAATGCATATCATAAGGAGATGTCTGGAGCTAAAATGACCAATCGCTCATACTTAAAAAAGTACTTTTAAGCTAATGCTAGCAAGTCAAGACAAACTTTACATCACGTTATGGTACACAGCTCTACAAACAATAATTAGAACCATATATAAAATTCACAAACTTACCCTTGTCAAAATGTAGAAATACAGTAGGTCTTAAAGGAATAATAACTGTAAATGCATATACAACAGACAGCTAACACCTCATTCTATACACACTGGTATAAAACAATTCCCAAAGGAAATAAGTGCTGGAAGCCAGCTAGGGTTTTAGTTAAGGGAGTGCTTACATTAAATAAGGCAGGATTCACAGATTTATACAATACATACATTTATAAAGAAATAAAATAAATGCCCCAATGTCTCAGTAGTGCTTTTGGTCACTTTGAAGTAACTCCTTTTGTAAGATATTTAAAAATGTGGTGATTTGATATTGAGACAATGGGGAAAAGCTTATCTCCAACAAAAGGAAGCGTTCCCAGTCCCACTCATGGGGGGTTAAAAAAGAAAGAAAAGATCCCATTTATCTTTTATAACAACAGATGAATGAACATGTACACTGTCCGATCAGTACAAGATCATCATGTTACAGTGAGAAGTAGACAAACATAAAGACTCCCACCACACAGACTACTATGAGGCCCAAGTTTAGCAGAAGCTTGACTTTGGGGGATTCATAAAGCATCGCCTTCACAACTTGTTCATCCTCAATGACTTTGTGTGCAGAGGCTGCAGCCTGCTCCTTATACCCACAGATCCAATCAAACACACGAAGGCACACGCTCTTCTCAAGCATGCCTTGCCCACTATCCCCCTGCCCCATCAGCTCTGCATGACCATTGCTGTACACATCCACAGGGGTGGGTGCATTTGTGCTAGGGGTGGCGGGAACCTGGTCACATGGGGAAGACATCAGGAGCTTTAGATCAGCCCCATCCTCAAGGCATCGTTCTTTCTGGACATTCAGAGGCAGGTTTTTGTGGTGCGTGCCATTGCTATTGCAGTAGACAGGACTGGTCAGCTTGTAGGCCTCTTCACGCTTAGTCACCGGTAGCTTTTCCACATTACGCAGCCCCCATATTGTTGTACGTGCGATCATCTCCTTCTTTGGGGGAGGAGTACAAAGACTGACCACCACAGCCACAAGTCCAGAGATCCAGAACAGGCCTGCAGCTATGTACATATAATGGACTTTCCTGAAGAAAGCAGGTCGGTCGTCTGGCTCGGTGCACTGGGGCTCACGATAGGCAAATCCGAGGAGAAGACGTGTGGCTCCCAGGACAAAACCTGTCATGCCACCCCAGAATGCACCAGTCTCGTTGCAGCGTTTCCAGAAGACACCAAGCAGGAACAGAGCAGCAATGGGTGGCGTCAGGTATCCTGCCATTTCCTGGATATACAAGTACATTTGGCCGCCTTGCATCTCGATAATGACAGGCACCCAAGCGATGCTGATGGTCACCATGAAGATCACAAACAGTCGTCCCACCACTAGCAGCTCGCGAGAGGAGGCGCACTTCCGCACCATCTTGTAGATGTCCAGGGTGAAGATGGTGCTCGCGCTGTTGAAGATGGAGTCCAGGTCACTCATGAGGGCAGCGATCATGACGGCCATCATCAGCCCGCGCAGGCCCACCGGCATGACACTCATGACCAGTCGAGGGTAGGCAATGTTGGAACAGCCCGCTTGGCTACCGCACACTGCCATGCAGTGCTCTGGGCCAATACATGCGAGCTCATCTGCAAACATGATGCGGGAGATCATTCCTGGAATTACGATGACAAACATGGGAAGAATTTTGAGTAATCCTGCCATGAGGGTGGAACCCTTGGCATGGGCAATGTTTTTGGCAGCAAGCACCCTCTGGACTATGACCTGGTCAGCACACCAGTACCAGATGGATGCTGGCGTCTGGCCCAAGAGAAATCCTGGCCAGGGGATGTCCTCATCAAGGGGCCCTCGTAATAGCCTGAGAGAATCAGGCTTTGGGTGAATGCGACATGAATTGGTGTACGTAAAACTATAGTTGTGGTGGATGAGGATGGCTGTGACATTTGGAACAGCCTCCATGTATTTCTGTCTAACACCATCCAGTCCTCCCATCTTAACTAGACTGATGACAGTGAGGGTCAAAGCTCCACAGATCATGAGCACCGCCTGAACTGTGTCAGTATAGATCACTGCAACCAGACCGCCCGTTACTGTCAGCAGTGCGGTCATGGTGATGAGCAAGATGATTGACAGGTACAGATTCCAGCCTAAGGACTCCTGAATGAAGAGAGCTCCTGCATACAAGTCCACAGAGAGTTTGGTGAAGATGTAGAGCAAAAGGGAAAGGCCAGCAAAGTAAACCTTTAGCCGTTTGCCCCCATAACGTTTGCAGAGGTACTCTGGCATGGTGAAAACACCAGAGTAGATGTAGACTGGGATGAATACCCAGCCCAGGAGCTGAAGGAGAAGGAGAGCATTAAACTCCCAGGCACCTACAGCAAAACCACTTGCTGCACCTGAGCCAGCCAGGCCAATGAAGTGCTCACTGCCAATGTTGCTGACAAACAGAGATGCTCCGATAACTACCCAGTTCATATTTCGGCCCGCCAAGAAGTAGCCGCTTACAGTACCGCGGTTGGCCTTCAACATGGCCAAAAAGCCAATGGCGAGCACAAGAATGAAATAAAGTGCGACAACAGCAATGTCTGCCATCTCCATAGCTGCCCCCATGTTTAAAGAGCTTTAGGTACAAAACACAACGGTACACCTAGGGGAAATTTTTATTTTAAATAACTTGTCAAAAAAAAGAAAAAACTTTTAATCTCTTGGATTGCTGCCTTTCTGGAAGGAAACAGACGTGTCCAATATCGGTCAGTAGATTTTCTATTTGGTTTGATGCATTCAAGTTTAGTTAATCCAACGGTGCCCTCATGAAGCACACCAGGTATTTTGGGGAAGATTCCTCTGGTCTCTATAGGCGTATAGGATAGAGTTTACCTTCCTGCAAGACAGCAACAAGAGAGGGAAAGAGACAGACAGAAAGAGATGTGCAAGCATTAGATTAAGTAAATGACTGGAGAGATGTAATGATGACAAAACAACAAATTAGGTGTTGTGATTTAATTGTTGCATCCTTCACATCCATTTTCCAATATTTCCATACAAGACGCAATCAGACTGTTATGCACAAAGACAAGAAACATGGCTGAATGCTGTGGTATAAACACTGCTCAGGTCCCTTCTCAGGTCCCTGCCTTGCCATCATTCAATATCATAATTTACATGCTCTTCTGCCTGAATTATCTACACATGCAAATCAGATCCTTCATTTCCCTCCACTGCCCCACCATTTTAAAGCTCACACAATTGTTGAGGAATATAATGTCCGGTGATTCAGAGATCATCTTATTGCATAATGCTGCATACATGGTTCACTGGCATTTATGATTATGATTTATGATTTATGGATATGCACCTATGCACCCGCCACCCCCACTTCCAACTGCAATGTAATCAGTGATATGTCTCAAGCAATTATAGTAATGGACTTCACAGAACTCACATTTTACAAAATGTACACAAATAACGTTTTGTCCTGAGAACATTCACCAACAACATGACGACAGCAGCTTACAACTAGTCTAAATAAAGTCTGGGCAACCATTTTAAAGCTTACATGCTAGTCATTCAAATTCAGAACCCATCTGCACTGCTGCCCTCTCTTGGCACTTATGTCATATGGCACAACTTATTCCAATGGGAAGTCATCCATCATTTAATAATATATGGTAGATGGACGATTTTGATCTTTGAGCACACAATAAGCATTCATCCCCTATTCATTACTGCAAATATAAATAAGAATGCTGTACCCAGTACTAAATATTTGTATTGTAAATGGTTGATCAAAAACCATTATCTTGTGTCATTTTGTCATTATATATAACAGCAGCAAGTGTAAACAGCAGAACACGTACACTAATCACAAGGGACTAGGACTACACTGTCAGCCTATTATTGGTAACAAAACAATGCATAATATCCCAGAAAACTGTGATAAGGTTAGGCAAGTAAGCAACTAATTCAACGCCCTAATAAAGTTAGTGCGCTCTGACCTAATTGAATCCATTACTAGATACGTTGCCAGCCATACAGAAGATAACGGTGTGAACTCTCCATACATTTTATTCAAAGCTTACCATCTTCGATCAGACAGCCATTTCTAAGTGCTCTTGTAACCCTTAGCAACATGCCTCCCGTACATGTCATCACGCCCTGAGTGTTATTTATGAACACTAGAAATTCAAGCTTTCGTAGTTACCATCATGAAATATCTCCATTAGCATAAAGCTTCAGGCGCAACTTGGTGTGAAGCCAGCTATAGCTAAAATTAAAATGGGCAATGCGTTTTGCAAACTTAAAAAATGTTATAACTGCCCTATCAAATAAAATGCGTGTATTTTTAGAAAGTCCTGTGCCGTCAAAACTCTTTGAGGGGCGTGGTAGGTTTTAATCTCATTCCATCTATTGCTAACCTACCTCAACCAGCAGAAAAACATAAATGGGAGTTGAGGTTGATCAACGGAAGTCCCTAGATTTTTCTAGAACTGTAGTCATCGAGCTAGCTAACGGTACCTGGTGCTCTCAGTCGCGAGTGTCCTTCTGATTCCGCCAATATTTCTACATTTTCTACTGTAAATATCGTCCAACATCAGCGTTATGGGAATAAATTACCATTTGCTACGCATAAACTAAAGGACGTAAAATAACTAACAGCAAGGACATATACAAATAACTAACAGCAAGGACAATCGAGCATGCATCACTTCATATTCTTGCCATAATCAGAATATTATTAGTTCCAGTGCATTAGCTAGCTAAGGCTACCTACCAAGCTGGCTGACACTACTTGTATCTGTCAATTGTATTTGCCATACTGTATGTCTTTCGCTCACTGCCTGTTAACGTAGATGACCACCAGAAGAAAAAATAACTTACCACTTGAACTGCTACGACTTTCAACCATAAAAACGTTGCTATCTGAGAAAGCCCTCTGAATGAATTAACGTTAACAACTCCGGAAGCGCCATGTAAATTAAATCGTTTCTGGCTTTTTCTATTGGAAGAGCCAACTTGGCCACGTCTTCCAAAATGCCGTCGGTGTCGAGCTGAACTTAAATACTTAAATATATGTGATATGTCACAAACTGGAACCTCTGTGCTTCCTTACTATCTCTATCATCTTCCTCAGTTGGTGGAGGAATAACTAACGTGCGATTCTCGGGACCGTCTTAAAGCCACGCCAATACCTTTTTGTACACGCCCCCCCCACGTGAGATGAGTAAAGGAGGGGCATGCGTGTTGAGTTTATGTTTGTAGATTTGGAGGTTATACTTGGAATGGAAAAAAAACATCAAAGATCACGACGCCCAGAAGAATTTATATGAGTTAGATTTAATGATACCATCAGGGGAGATGTTTGTTATACTTGCACAAGTGTATAGCTGGCTAGGTAACATTACTGACTGTTAGCTATGCACAAAATAAGCCTATCAAACTAGCATAGTTCTCCAAATAAAAGTTGTGATTACATAAGAGTATACTGTATAGTCCTCAAAAGTAGAGACTGTACTTCAAGAAGAAAGCATTAACAGAAATTGTTCTTTCTTAATTTAACTTTAGCTGTAAATGTAACTTGCTAATTCCAACAGTATTTTTAGAGCTGTCACGTTCCACTAGCACATCCAAGATGATTAATTCTGTTCCCCCTAAATATACATGGTGCAAAGTCTGTTTAAGACAAAGCCCAAATTCTACTTTCTTTCGACAGAAAAGCTCTATAGTCACCTACTTAATTATGATATGGGAACGTGGCTGAAAGGATTCTTGTTCTTGTTAAACTATCGATTTAGCGTTTTTGATTGCTGGTGAGCCACGAATCCGTTCTGCTGAACAAACAACAGATGCAATGAAAACAGAAATCAACCTACTTCGGTTTGTACATTTCCTATTCTAGATTCATTGCCGGTCATCTAGTTCTTAGTAATTTTCCACGACAACAAACTGCGGAAACTACTTTTCCCACAATGCATAATGACAGCGCTGACGTATTTTATGCAAGACTTTCACGCATGCGTAGTTTCTTTGACCTACACAGTCGCAGGAGAAAATGGCAGCACTTGGACTGGGGCTGCAGGTATGACATTCTAAAAACCTTTATGTTTCTAAAAGAAGTCAGCATATTTTCAAACGAGCCTGAAGTTATTCCTACAAAATAAACTGATTCAAACGTTTATAGTGCACACAATTCTAGGAGGCGATAGCATAAACCTTTTTACCGGCCTGCTAACCTTACTGGCCAGCGTACAACGTTAGCTAGTCATCGTAGCCTTTTTAGATATGCTAGCGTTAGCTAGCTAACAGCCTAACTGGCACATGTACCTTGTTACATGTATGCGTTATTTCATATCAGTGAACAGCTTACAGCTAACGAATTCCCTGTTTAGTTGTCTTTTCGTATTTAGTCAGACATATCCAACACATGTGCTGTCACAACCATATTTCAAATTACTGTTGTATAAACTTAGCGAGCAACGGTGCAAACGTAAATTGAAGGTTATATTTGTAGCAACTCACTTCGGTTATTTTTTACCTTTCAGTGTTGAAAGGGTATTTGGCATATATTTATCATCAGGTTTTCAAGCGATGTGTGGATTAGACACATCTAGACCCCTCTTTCTGTTATTTGTGCAGAACTTGGTTATTGTATCGCTGAATCCGCTTCCCTGTTTCTTCAGGTGCGTCAGTTCAGCACGTCGGTGGTCCGACCAGCCGCAAAGCTGATTAAGGTAATTCGGAGAAAAATATTGTTAATGCGGACCTGAATTACGCGTCCTTCCTGTTACAAGATGTGGGCAAATAAGAGTGGAAATTTTCAAATGTGTGTTCATCCACTTGCACACGTTTGATTTCCTTTGCTGTCATGTTGATAACCCAGTGTGTGAGTCCAAGGCTAACAACTGAGCAGGTGAAGACCAATGCAGAAAGTGTTATTTCACTAATAGAGACACTGCCCAACACTCTTTGTGTTGCTGGATTCTAAGTTTTTGTTTTTCAAACAGAAAGCAGGTTGTTAAAATAAATGGCCTGGTTTTCATGCCTCAAACTCTCAATACTGGTGCCCCCAAGGTAGTATTTTGGCTCTTTTGTTATACTCTCTGGACATCAGCAACTGTATCAAATTCAGATTCAGCCAAATTGAACAAATTTGCAAATGATGCAACATGACTACAGAAAAGGGTAAGGACACCCCCCTCCCCATTGGCCATTAATGATCAGGGGGTGGAAAGGGTCGACCATCCTGTGGTTGACCATCCGCAGGACACTCAAGTGGGAGGACAACCTGGGGAAACCTCATCAAGGACATCAATTTGGTCTGTTCAGCCAGTGTATGCTGCTTTTTTGGAGGGGGGGGGGGGTTGTTGTTTTTATTGCATTTTGTGTGTTCCTCCCAGTCAAACACTGACTGATATGGCCTTGACGTGTTGAAACCTAGAGGCAGACAGATACACAGTTGAATAGAAGGAATTTTTAAATAAGGCCTGGATGTAATTTTTGCTACTCAAGGACTGATACTTTGGTGCTTAGAATTTGATAAGGACAGAAATCAAATCAGTGGTTGTAATCTTCCTTTGTTTGCCTCCAAGTATATCTTTATTAAGATGTACTTGAACACAATCTTATGAAAAGCCATTGTTTCGTTCTTTTCACAGTTTGTACAGTACAAATGATGTTGCCATTAAATAAGACTTCGACCAGTTGTTTAATGCATTGCAACTAAGTATTCAATAGCTAACAGTACCACATCTAGGATTTTCCTTCAGGAGGCTAAACTCAAATTCAAATTCTGTCCCCAGCCGCCCATTCAAGTCTATGGAATCGAGGGCCGCTATGCCACTGCTCTGTTTTCTGCCGCCAGCAAGCAGAAAAATCTGGATAAGGTGGAGCAAGAGCTTGGCCGTGTATCAGTGAGTCGACCTCCAGACCTTGTCTTGCACCACCCTTGTTCTTTCTGTGAATTTCTGTACCCCAATATGTAATTGATGTTTTGTTTGGGGTCCTACATTGTTCACACTGCTTGATTTCTCTGTCCCCAGACCATGATTAAGGACCCCAAGTTGTCAAGCATTGTAATGAATCCCCACATCAAGCGTAGCCTCAAAATAAAGACGTTCAATGATGCGCTAAACAAGGCTAAGCTCTCACCTACCACTGTCAACTTCATTAGTAAGTATCTCAGCTTACTGACCCACATCCTCTTCTCTGGATCTCTGAATTAGAACAAAATCACTGAATAACAAAATGTTAAGATTGTTGAGGTCAACTGGAAAATGAAGTTTTTGTATGTAAATTACATTACAAATATATTAATTTGGCTGCACAAATGTGACTCTCATTATCTCTGACTGAACGTCCTCGCGTGATTTGTAATTGTTCCTCCATGTCTTTGCCACAGATGTACTGGCTGAAAATGGCCGGCTGACCTTGACACCTGATGTCATCGCTGCCTTTGGCAAAATGATGAGCGCTCACCGGGGAGAGGTCACCTGCTCAGTCACCACTGCTCAGGTAAGAGTTGTACTTCCTGCAGTTCTGTTGGTAGCCCACCATACATGTGTGTCTGGCATTCCTTTAGGAACTACTTGGCTTCAGGCTTCTCTTTCTATTCCCCTGTGTGGTGACTGCAGCCCCTGGATGAGGCGAGCCTTGCGGAGTTGAAGGTGGCACTCAATGGGTTTTTGGCAAAGGGAGAGACCATAAAGCTGGAGACCAAGGTGAGTGTTGCAGTCATGGGGTGAACTCATGTTTAAGCTTGAGAAAGCATGTTTTTGTAACAGCCGTTTGCTGTTACATCATGCCAAAAAAGGGAAAAGTTTAAGAAAATATTCTCAGGAATTTTAAATGTATTGACCTTTATTTCAGAATCCACAAAAAGCTGAATAGTGGTGATTTAGTCTTTTTTTATCCAAATCTCATTCAGGCTTTTTTGTTGTGTGGTAAAGCTGTAGGTACACGTTAGACAGCAATTTCAGTGTTAACAAATCTGTTGGGTTTTATAAGGTTTTAAACTGCTAGCACACGACTAACTCCAGCAACCATGCAGCATAACGGAGAGATATAATCATCCACTAAACCCTCCTCTCTTAATGCCTGGGGTGTCTTGCATGTCTGCGCTGTTCAGCAGTACTTTGCCTGGACGTGTCATGTTATGTAAATGTCTTTATTAAACTCAGCACTAGAAAATTATGCCGACGCTTATTCTGCTTATTCCCTCACAGTCTGATCCCTCCATTCTTGGCGGCATGATCGTCAGTATCGGTGATAAGTACGTGGACATGTCCACCAAGACAAAGGTCCAGAAGCTCACCAAGTTGATCAGGGAGACATAAGTCCTGTGGACTGACCACACCCACTTAAACAAGGATTAAAGGGGTGGTTGGACAAGCCAACGACTCCACTTCCACTTGATTTGAATTATGCTGTCCTCTTGTGTTCATAATAAACAAAGTGTAACATTTAAAATTGTCGAGTTTCTCCCTCTCTGAAGCTGCATGCACTGATTTCAATTATTTATGATGAAGGGGTTGTGAATATGAATGTGACAACTGAAAGCAAGATCCAGTGCTACATGCATTTATATGTTTGATTGCTTCAGTAAGTTGAGGTTGTGATTGGTTTGATAGAGTAAAAGAGGACGTATAGTGAAGTATTGCATTACATAAAACATGTTTTCAGGTACTGTCATTTGGTGTTGGAATTGGTTGGTAAAATGGTTTCAGCAAAACAGTCATTAGGAAGTCTATGTGCCACAGATGTTAAAATGCCACAACGTCTTAAATTATCTTGTTTTAAAGCATGTATATAAATGCACAAAAATATTTCAACAGCATGATTCTAAATTTGTGTTAAGAATTTGAGCTAAAACCTTTACCTTGGGTCATGATAGAATGTCAGTAGCATGTTAAGGGTAAGAGAGCTAAGCTGGTGAAACTCAAAAAGCCATCAGACTTAATGTTGGAGATGTAACGTGCCACCCATAAACTGAACAGATTGTTTACTCTTTGTTGAGTTAATTGAGTATCAGTTCCTGGGCGTGTTACTGCCACCTACTGGCCTGGGATGTAGACAAAGTTAAACAGCAAAATGGCTTGAATTGGCTTTGAGATGTACCCCAGGAGCGTATGTCCCCCACAAGAGACAAAAATGAACTGCCGTGTTTAGGAGCAAATGGGAGGCAGAATATTTTTTTTAAATAGCCTTGTAATGATCCCCTTTTTCTCAAGCACGAATAGCACCTCTAAATATGACATGTAGGCCCTTTTACTCCTGTTGAATATCCTTGCTCAGTTTTTTTTGTTATAGTTATATATATATTGTTTTATTCAGAGGTGCATAATTCAAATAAACATATTCTAGAGAAACAAATGTTGCTCTTATGTAGGGAGCTGTAATGCTAGGGGACTGGACTTATCATCATTGACAACCTCCCGCGCTTTGACGCGGACGCGCGCAGACCGTAAGCCGCAATAATGTGACAGCTCGGTGCGAGCTTGTAAACAGAACATCCTGGAATGTACCATGGGCTGGGCTGAAAACCCAAAACAATGTGTAGAATTACGAACCCATTGCGTTTATGTTGTCGCTAGTAACTAAAATTTATATCGTTTTATTGACAACAGCAGCTTCATATTAATAATGTACGTTTATACCAAGCAGGATAACGCTGTAAATCGAAAAGAGAGACCTCTGACCCCCCTGTTGTTGCAACTTGATTCGTCCCTCCACCACCCATCAGGAAGTGTATTCAACAGCGCAGTTGGGTAAAATCAGCCGAGTGAAAATTCATTATCACGAACTGATCTGGCCTTCAGTGATCACCCGTCCGCCTATTATTGTAAGGATAAACATATGTTTGTCCTTGCAACAGTTCTTTGTTTCCCTTGCTTATCTGGAATTTTAAAAATTATTCGACACTGCGATTCTTTTAACGTCACAGTCCTGTGTTCCCGCAGTGGGTGAGTCAGCCTGTTTAACATTTGCGCTCAAAAACAGTCGTCCAAAAACAAAACGAACAAAAATAAAAACATATGTGTATAATTCTCGTGTGAATGCACATTATAGCCTAGCTTAGTACAACTTAATAATTAAAAGGGTACATTGACTCCTCTGATTGGGACGAGAACAGTCACTAATGCACCACCATACCAAGTTGTTATTGGGAATGGAAACGGAAATGTAATTGTTTTGTTACCTCATCAACTCAGTTGAGACATCCGAAACATTATATATTGTTTGGCAATCAACACAAGTCTGTCAAAAACCATTTCTGGTCAGTATTAGTTACTATCATTTGTGATGCAGAGGCGTCGCCACGCGTCCCAAATCTCTAATGGTAATTGGACACTCATCATAATATTGCTGAGTAGTACACAAGGTTTTTAGCATATGAAACACATACCTTACGGACCTTGAAACTGATGTGTTGTGGAGCATTAAGAGTTTAGGTCAATGCTTTCGTTGTTAACACAGATTATGTAGCACTTCAGCACTGGCCATTAGTTTTATCGTTTGTGAAGAGGAATATTCATTTAAATGTTTTGGTTTTCCTAGTGGTCTGCCATTCTTGAATGTATGTCCCAGATTGTGTGTATATATTTTATGTTTATTTTTCCCCTCAGCCAAGGGACAAGTACAGTGTCTTGCAGCAACAAATTGCAACTGCAAGCTGCTTTTAGTTGAACTATTTTTCTTTGGTCCCATCCCTCCCTTTCTCTCCTGTTCTCTCTCCTTCATCTGTTCTTCTTGTATCCCTATTTCCCTCCCTTATTATATCTTAGATCTTTGGCATCATCTCTGAGTTTCTCCTTGTTTTCACCACTCCTTTCATGCATTGATTTGAGTGAGATGAGGTGTAGTGATGGCTGGCACTCCCGACGGAGGGAGGGACGCTAGTTGCTCCTGGGCTGAGGCAGAACAACTCAGGCTGCTTCACGCAATGTGACAAACAGCAAAAACAGTGCAGACGGCCGCAAACGGGATGGTTTCAGGACAACCTTCCATGGAGTTCAGAAGGTTTTATCTCGCTGTTGTTTTCTTAACTTGCTCCGTGTCGGTTGTTGTTAAGCTGTTCCGTTTTATGGTTACCCACAGTAAATGAAAGGGTCTACCATGTCTGACCATGTTTTGGCCTTTCTCACGTGCCATAAACTTTGACATGTTTATGCTGCCACTGAATGCTGGAGGCTTAAGGAACAGCATGCGTGTGTGTAACTCACTGGGTTTGGCTTAGCTGCTACATTAATAATAATGCCAGGCAGTGCATGGGGTTACACACTTGCATGCACCTATTGACTCACTTGTTTTTTTTCTAAACATGCATGGTATATTAGACCTGTAAAGATGTTGTAGTAATGATTAGCCAGCAGCTACCAGGCTCGAGCTCAGTGCCTTTCACCCTCTTTCATCCCCCCTTTTTCACTCATCTTCATGCATGGACTGAATCTGTTAATGCAAGTTTATACAGCGGTGTGAAAGTTGCTTAAACTTTTGGCTTAGCTAATACTTGGAGAGAAGTCTTTGTGAAATTCTGCTTACATGGCCTACATCAGAGTGGGTGCATAGTGGGGTGTGTGTGTGTGTGTGTGAGAGAGAGAGAGAAAGAGAGAGAGAAAATTTCTTGATGTCTTTTATCATTATTAAACAGATGTTCCCATTTCTAAGTGAACACTAATCTTTTCATACAGTGTGTGTGTGTGTATGTGCACATGCATGATGTGTGTTAGTGTAAGCGGTGGTGTAATGAGTACTACATTTCTGTGTAATCTCTGAGGTGTGTGTGTGTGTCTTAAACAATGGTGTGACCGTGAGTCTGTCATCAGCTCAGTGCATGTGTTGTTGAGTGTTTGTAGAAAGATAACTACAATCTAACATACCTGGACAAAAAACAAAACTGGGAAAAGCATCAATGTCTTGGGTCAATAAACAGACAGCAGGCAATGCTGTGATCATTAAACTGACTGATCTCTCTGTGTTTTCTGCAATTCGGTAACCCTACAAAATGGAGTGTCTATGCTCTCAACAGTTTGGGGAATGACTGTTAAACTCCTTTTTTTCCTGGGATGCTCCAAGTAACATTGTCTTGGGGAGTTAACAAACCATATAAAGGTGCATGCTATTTGCATATAATTAAAGTAACATGCAAAGAGTGACCGTTATTTGGCTATCATGAGGTTATCAGGAGGTTAGCTGGGTGTAACATCTCTCTTTCTGTCGCTCCTTCACTATTTTGTGCTCACTTACTCCCTCTTTTCTCTGTCTCTTCCTCTCAGTCCTCTCTTCCTGTGCAGACGGATGCTGAGCATGCTGGGATAGAACTGAGACACGATGGATCCTGAGGAGGCCGAGCTCCAGAATGACTACCGTTACCGTAGTTATGCTGCTGTCATCGAGAAGGCGCTACGTAACTTTGAGTCTTCCAGCGAGTGGGCCGACCTCATTTCTTCTCTTGGAAAGCTCAATAAGGTATCTGAGGGTTGAAGGTCAAAGGTCCTGAGTCAGAGTGAAACTGTGGAAACCATGGACCTGGATGCTCTCAGTAACCTGGGCTGTTACCAGGGATATTGGTCCATTATAGAAATGTGTCACACTCCAAATAGTGATTACAAGACACCACTAAATATGTTTTCACTTCTTCACTGGTCCTTTGTTTCTTTCCTATCTGACTATCTGTTCGATCCATCACTTTTCTAACACGGTCCGTCAGAGTAGGGATAACCTGTAGCCATGTCAACTTCTCTAACAAAGATCAGACAGCACTCCAGGATGTTTCCAGTTTGGCGGCCCCTGTACACACACAAGATACACACTTTTGTACCTCAAACTGCAGTCCGTGACTTGCTGCATTGTACAGTTTGTGTGAATGGGGAGAGTGTACCTGCTGATCTGGAAACTCAGTTTGTGTATTGAGAATATTATCTTTGCATTCCACCACATTTTAAATTTGCACCTCATAATAAAATAAGAATGACACAATGCACAATCATTTGTTTCATCACAGATTTGTTTGACAATATCCTTTTTATAATTGCAAGGTATTCACAAGGATTTCACAGTTTTAGGGGGAAGTTACCTATGATGATCGTTTCAGTTTCCTCTGTGAAATTACTTTGTCTTCATTTACTGTCACTCTGACAATGAGACTTCTCTTTTTTTACTCTTCGGGCATGGTGGTAGTAACGTTATCTTACAGGAGGAAGTTTGCATAGTACACAGTTAGTGTCTACAGTGGAACTGAAAGTCCTGAAGCCATATACTTCACATCTCGGACAAATGCACAGAAAATAAAGCATGAACTTGTCATAACTTGTCATAACTGCTCAAACGTCAGTGTACATAATCAAAAACCAAAGTTCAATCACATAACGTATCTCCTGGACTTCTCTCTCTGTTTCTTTTTCTCTTTACCTTCATCTCTCTTTCTGTCAGTCACTCTCTCTCTCTCCCTCACTCATGAGAGTCTTTCTGTCTCTCTTTCTCTACACTGAGTCTCTTATTTATTCAGTGAAGCAACGCGGATGTGGCCTATATAGTTCTCCATCTGGTCCATTTGTCATCATAACATGGTGTTTAAACAACCATTGATTTGTGGAATTTGCCCAAGCCCTTTTGTGTTTTACACATGGAGGGCCACAGCTCAAATTTAAGTCCAAGTTTACATTTTTTTGCTGGTCACTTAATTTTTATTGCTTCACATCTGTAGGCTCTTCAGAGTAATTTGAAATACTCCCTGTTGCCTAAACGTTTGATCATCGGAAAGCGATTGGCCCAGTGTTTGCACCCTGCTCTGCCAAGTGGCGTCCATCTTAAAGCACTGGAGACCTATGAGGTCATCTTCAAAATCATTGGTACAAAATGGCTGGCCAAAGACCTCTTCATCTACAGGTGGGTGTTCTAAGTGTTCTAATATGTTGTTTGTGCACCTCCAGTTTTATTTTCTGTTCTGAGGGACCCCTGAGTAAAACTACTGTGCCAGTATGGATTTCAGATCGTGTGGCTTTTGGAATATACAGTCACCTTAGTGCAGTTTGTTTTTTAACTGAGAGACTTTCATAGTGGCTGTTTCTCTGGTGCTCTTGGTTGAAGGATTGTTTTGGTTTCCTTTACTGGGGTGTTTGCAGTCAGGCTGCTGGGGAAATGGTGGTTATTGTGTTGCAGCTATTTAAAAAAATATACCATGAAAAAGTATATGTGTGTGTTTGTGTGTGTGTACAGCTCAGGACTTTTCCCTTTGCTGGGCTATGCAGCAATGTCTGTGAAGCCGACTCTGCTGACCCTGTACGAGCGCTACTTCCTGCCCCTGCAGAGAGCCCTCCTGCCCAGCCTACAGGCCTTCATCATGGGCCTGCTGCCTGGGCTGGAGGAAGGTCTGGACGTCTTCGACAGGTACACGCTTCCTTCTGGATGATGAACCCCTTTCTCACTGGAGCTTGGTAGGTCTAGGTTTGGCTAGGTATGGCCAAAGGTGTAGGTATGGTCAAGGGTGTAGGTATGGTCATAGGTGTAGGTATGGTCAAGGGTGTAGGTATGGTCAAGGGTGTAGGTATGGCCAAAGGTGTAGGTATGGTCAAGGGTGTAGGTATGACCAAAGGTGTAGGTATGGCCAAAGGTGTAGGTATGGTCATAGGTGTAGGTATGGTCAAGGGTGTAGGTATGACCAAAGGTGTAGGTATGGCCAAAGGTGTAGGTATGGCCAAAGATGTAGGTATGGTCAAGGGTGTAGGTGTAAAGGTGTAGGTATGGTCAAGGGTGTAGGTGTAGCCAAAGGTGTAGGTATGGTCAAGGGTGTAGGTATGGTCAAGGGTGTAGGTATGGTCATAGGTGTAGGTATGGTCAAGGGTGTAGGTATGGCCAAAGGTGTAGGTATGGCCAAAGATGTAGGTATGGTCAAGGGTGTAGGTGTAGCCAAAGGTGTAGGTATGGTCAAGGGTGTAGGTGTAGCCAAAGGTGTAGGTATGGTCAAGGGTGTAGGTGTAGCCAAAGGTGTATGTATGGTCAAGGGTGTAGGTGTAGCCAAAGGTGTACTGTAGGTGTAGCTAAAGTTCCTGCACTGAACCAAATATGTAGAGGAGAAAAGTGCCTCACATGCCCCTCCCAGTTCAGGTGGTTGATGTTGGTGGTGGTTTCAGGTGGACACTGGGCTCTTGTTGACTAGGGTTCATTTGTTCTTTTGCTCTCTGTGCGTTCGTCTGGCTCGCAGGACCGATGCGCTGCTGTTGAAGCTCTCTCTGCTGGTAGGCCAGGCCGTGTTTTATGGAGCTCTGTGGGGCTCTGCACTCGTGTCCCCTCCGGTGCGCCTACCCGCCTCCCTCTTCGTCATCACACACTTTGACCGCATGGCCACCAGCAGGGAACAGAATCACATGTTGGGGACTGACCACAGACTAACTGTGAGTGTGTGTGTGCATCAGTGTGTGTGTGCATATCAGTGTGTCTGTGTGTGGCTTGAGGCTTAACTTAAGAATTTAATGTTCAGTAACAAATCTAAAAATATGTATTTTACATTCTTATTGCAGGCTGAGTTGAAACATTCAATACTAATCATAATACTTTTATATTGAAGATTCCTTTTGTAACACCCCTGTAATCTTTCTGCTTCTCACTGTTCTGTAGGTGAAGGCGATCTGTCTCTCTCTACACGACACTAATGTACTGGTCCAGAGGAACATGTTGGAGATTCTTCTTTATTTCTTTCCCTTCGCAACATGTTTGGTTAGTCCCTCTCTCCCTCTTCTTCTCCATCTCCCACTACCTCCTCCTGCCTGTGGAGTTCCACAACAGGCTGATATCTGAACTTTGGTATGATGCGCCTGAATCAAACTGTGTGGAGTTTGTGCACGTCAGTGAGTCATTTGGCCCGCTGTTCCTGTAGGATCCTGTAGGGGGTGCTATCCCTTTGAAACGTGATGAGATGATCACTGTGGTGTCTGCTGCTTCTCTCACTTTGCTGAGGAGAGACATGTCGCTGAACCGGCGCCTCTATGCATGGCTTCTAGGTACCACAAACACGAAGCTAATGACGAACATGTGGATTAGAGTGTAAACATAAATGAAGACTGGGTATTAATTTAAGATTCCATATGTCATACCACATGGCTGTGTGTGTGTGTGTGTGTGTGTGTGTGTTCAGGCCTGGACATTAAAGGAGGTATGGTAGCTCCAGATCCAAGCCTGTGCGCTACTGTGGAGGAGCATACAGCATACTACTTCAACACACACTCCAGAGATCTACTGGTGCAGGTCGGCCACACACACACACACACACACACACACACACACACACACACACACACACATTGACATATTTGAATAACTAAATCACGTTCAGTTGTTTAAATGCAATAAAACTATGTTCTCATAATCTCTGTTCTGAATGAACTGCACTTCACATACCAGCTTATACTGTATGTAATTTGACATGAAAAGTTTCCATTCTTCACGTGTAAGCTCACGTTGTAATCTACTGTACGCACAGGCACTGGTGAACATCCTGCGACAGAAAGACATAGAGAAGGACCCAGAAAACATCACGGACTACCTCAGACCCTTCCGCATCATTATCAGTTTACTGGACAAACCAGAGATTGGTACCCCCCGCGCACACACACACACACACACATACAGTATTTGAGTATTGTAAGTATTTAATAACATATTACATCTTTCTCTGCTTCCCCCTCGCCCCCCTTCTCTCACTGGTAGGGCCTCTGGTGGTATCTGACATGTTGCTAGAGGTGATCAGAGCATTCTACGGTTACTGCACGGACCTGGTGGGGGAGGAGTCTCTTAACTCCAGTCTCTCTGGCAACCAGTTCACCAGGTCAGACTGAGATAATGGGAGGGAATTAAGTGATTTAACTTCATGCTAATTAGATTTGCATATTCATAGAAGAGAAACTCATATTTATTGTATCCATATACAGGTAGGATTCTCTTTTATAAACTGCACAAGATACAAGCAAATTAAACCATTTGTATCCCTTTATTGTCTGTCTGTCGGTTTTTGCAGTAAGATCAAAGAGAACAAAAATGCTTCAGAGATCATTAAAACAGTCAACATGTTGGTTGGGGCAATGGACAGTGAATACCTATGGGACTACATGACCAAACAGTTCCAAACCTGCGTCAGGTACACACACACACACACAAACACCACTAAAAACAACTATGATGGAACATGATGCATTGACATCAGCAAACGCAGATGATTATAACGATGGAATGACCCCGACTGGTCTGAATGTTCTTATGCATGTTAAGTGACCCAGCACGGACAGCTCCATCTAAAAGCTGGAGTCCTCCTTCATCAGTGACGGAGCTCTCCACCCTTATCATCTTTCTCCTTGATGTAATCCCTTTGGTAATTATCACGTTTCTGCACTAAGCTTTCATGATCTACTTGATAGCTAGAATGTGTCCATTATGAGCATTTCTATATCAATGTATGAGCAACTCAAAGGTCTGAGTAGTTAGTGCATGTCGTCTGCGTGTTGAGGGGACGGCATCATCTTGTCTGCTTGCTTTGCTTTCACATTGATTTCACATCTCTTCTTCTGATGGTCCATTTCCTGCATCCAAAAGGAACTTTATGGTGAGATCCAAACCCAGTACCTGCCCCAGATGCTGGGGACCACGCTACGGGCTCTGTGCAGTCACATGACCTCTCTTAGCATATCAGATGTCACACAGGCCCTGGGGGCATGTTTTAAGATGCTCAGCAAGATCCAGATGCCCGTCACCTATATGGACATGGATGCGGAGTCACAGATGTCGTGTGTAGAGAAAACTTCTGTATGATTTTTTATTTGTTTTTAAAGTAATTGGCCTTCTATCTCAGCTGTTTTTCATACTTACTAGTTTAGTACTGTAGTTTAGTACTGTATACTCTTTCTTCACATTAGCAGGGCATGGTGACAGAGACCAAGAAAGAGGAGGCGGGCGAGGAGACCGGTGTTAATAATGAACCACTGGTGGAAGAGGGCGTGGCTGGGAATGGACAAGCTGCAGAAGAGGCGGGGCCTGAGCACGGCATGTTCCTGCCCCTGCGTTCCGAAGACAGCGGATTGGGCCTTAGTGCCTCGCCTTCTGAGCTGCAGCTTTTTCCGGGGCGTGACTCGTCCAATCCTGTTTCAGGCGCGTGTACCAAGGCGGTGGACGTTTGGAGAAAAGGCGGAACTGTGGAGCACATGTCCACATGTGTACAGGACATCCTGGCACTGATTATCACTAGGTATACTGTTGCCCTTAAGGTTACTACGACTTTCAGACTCGCTTTCAGAGACTGTCAAAGTGTAAACGTGTGACTCAGTCGGATAAACACACAACCTGAACAGGTTAGAAATGCAATGAAAAATGTAACTGCCATGTTGACTGCAAAGTATCAAATGCCATCCCACTTCCCCAGACATCTGCTGGCGGTGGTGGATCCAGAGACCGTGCAGGAGGAGGTGGCTCGTTCCGAGCGTCACGCCTCCCCCCGCGCCCGGAAGCACTCCCCCGAGGGCAGCAGTCGGGACCTGGGGCAGATCAAAGACAGGCTGGCCGACTTCTTCACCCCCAGCAAGCTGCGGTCGCGGCCCCAGGAGGAGAAGAGCGGCGGCGGGGCCGCGGGCCTGCGGTGGTCCGCCGGCTTCCAGTCACGGGGGAGAGCGGAGGTGACGGAGCCCTGTCGTCAGGCCTTTACAGCCGCGTGTCACCTGCTGCTGGAGTGCACCACCTTCCCCGTCTATTACACAGAGGAACAGAGTCAGGAGCTTCACGGTGACATGTTCAGGAACACGAGTATGTGTAGTGTGTTTAGGTTATTAGCATGCCGACAAAAACATCATGGGGGAAGTTGGATCCTGAAGCAGGAGGTGACTGTCTGTTTTCCTCTCTAGAAAACGAGGAGGGCTCCCTTCCTGAGTGGCTGAAGGCCTTAATGACATTGTGCTGCATTTCCAAAGACCACCAGGTACGACTAAAAGACGACGAGTGAGATCGGCACACTGTCCCATTATTACCATAGTTATTTCTGGATGAATCTCCACATGATTTTTGTGGATGGTAGAAAATGACATTGGTACGTATCCCACATGTTCTGTAGTTTTATTTAAGATTGTACTCGGAGTCCACAGGTGCAGCACACATTGTTCTCTTGTGATGACATACTGACATTCTGTGTGTTGCGCATGTGTGTGTGTGTGTGTGTGTGTGTGCGTGTGTGTGTATGTGTGTGTGCGCATAGGTCCAACATGTGGCGATTTCCTCCCTGCTAGAGCTGATTAACCACTCCCAGTCCTTGGCGCTGGTCATTCAGGACAAGAGCAGGCGCTACAGGAGGGCGGAGGTGAACCCCTTCAGTGGGCAGCTGCAGATGGTCACCCTGCCCCCCATCCCCCCAGCAATGGGCAAAACCATGGAGCTTCACACAGACTTCTACCAGGTGAGTTTCCTAACCGCAGTTGCAGTGGAACTTGGAGCACAAACTGCTCACTCTTTACACATACGGAGTTTTAATATATAGTACCTCGTGTTGTTTCTCTCCAGGTTGCCTTGTAACTGTGTCTAGTTTGCTGCTCTGTCATGACCGGCTTCCTCTCTCTCTCTCTCTCTCTCTCTCTCTCTCTCTCTCTCTCTCTCTCTCTCTCTCTCTCTCTCTCTCTCTCAGCGGGTAGCTCAGGTGCTCTGGGCTCAGTTGGACACTGAGCACCGAGAGCTTCATGTCTCCTGTGTGGACCTCTTCTATCGGCTGCACTGTTTAGCTCCATCGGCGCACATCTGCGAGGACATCGTGTGTATGGCTTTGCTCAGCAGAGACAAGGTGCGGGGCCTACCACACACACACACACACACACACGCACCTGTATGCAGCCTACCGTCCCTTGATGGTTTGCTGTGTGTGTGTGTGTGTGTGTGTGTGCGTGCATTCTTTTCACAGGTTGTGCGTCTGGAGGCTCTCCATAGATTTTCTGTTTTGTGGCACCTGACGCGGGAGGTTCAGACGAATCACAGCAAGTCCCTGAATCGCTCCTTTGACAGGTCAGACTTCTCCCTTCCACCCCGACCCAGAGACGAGCGACAGTCACCTCTGACCTCTGACCTCTCTCCCCCTGTGTCAGGTCTCTGTTTGTGGTGTTGGACAGTCTAAACAGTCAGGACGGCAGCGTCAGCGCTGCGGGACAGACCTGGCTGATGCGGGCCCTGTCTCTCGGAGACGTGGTACGCATCCTGGAACCCGTCCTGCTCCTGCTGCTGGACCCGAAGACCCAGAGAACATCCATTCAGAGCGTCAAGCACGGTCTTTCAGTCGGTATGTCGGCAAACACCGCAAGACGGAGCTGGCGTACAGCACCAGTGTGCAGCGCCAGTCACAAGTTTGAGTAGCATGGGACATGTGGGCAATGTAGTCCTCATTAGGATTCAAGGCTGCTCTTTCTCTGCAGGTAATTTGAACGTGTTAAGCTACAAAAGCAGATCCAGCATAAAGAGTGGTGGAGACGGCACGACGGCGATGAGCCAGCCGGACGGCCTACTGGCTCACGTTGCCAACGTGGACCGTGAGGCACTGTGGGCAGACCTGGAGCAGGACCCAGAGCTTCAGGACACGCTCTCCGACTCCCCCGCCATGTCCCGCAGCGAGAGCGAGGAGACTGAGGGAGAGGAAGAGGACGGGCATGTAGAAGAGGAAGGGCGAGAAGAAGAGGAGGAGAGTGAGCACACGGAATCAGCCGACTCCAGTGGAGCTCAGAACTCCACAGAGAACTCCACCTCTGGCTCCACCCCTTTCCTGCAGCTCCCCGACGACAGGGACGGTGCAGGGCAGGCGGGTGTGGTCAACGGCCTGCTGCGAGTGGACTCCGAGCGCACGCAGGCTTCCGATTCGCTGTCGAGCGACGAGGACGACGGGCAGCTGGAGTCCCTGGCCAAGTCCCGCCTTTTAAAGCGGCAGCGCGAGAGGCAGGAGGCGGTGGACTCGCTCTTCCGGCACGTCCTGCTGTACCGGCAGGCGTACGACTGTGGCATGGTCCTGCACGCCTTCTCGGTGGTGGAGACGCTGGTGCGGAGCAGCGCGGGACCTTTCCTAGAGGCTCTCTCGAGCACGGCCCTGGACGGCAGCTCCACAGCCCACCTCAACCTCATCCAGAACCTCCTGCAGAGGCACCGGCAGGCACAGGAGGGCAACAGCTTCTACGGCCCTCTCCAGGGCACCACCCCTCCTGTTGGTTCTGGTCCGGTGCATCCACCCGCCTCCCCTCTCCTTTCGCCATCCGCCTCTGCCTTCCCGCCCCTGTTCCTGCTGGAGATCCTCACCTCGCTGTGCCTGCGTTTCCTGCGGGCTCACTTCCCCTCCTACGCCACCGTGAGCGCCCGCCACCTGCAGGGCAACCAGGAGGTGCGGGTGAAGAGCGCGGAGGTGCTGACGGCCCTGGTCGGCCAGCTGGTGGCAGTGGCGCAACAGGCAGCCCAGGCGGGCGAGACGGGCAGCCTGGAGGCCATCCGGAGCCTCCTGTGGAGCTGCAGGGTGCAACAGTTTGTCCTCCTCTCGCTCTCCGCCTCCATGTACACCTTCCAGCGGGCGGAGGCGTCCGACCTGCGCGCGCTCCCCGAGGAGGACCGGGGCGATGACGGTCGGGACTTATCGGAGGAAAGCCTGGTCAATCTCGGGCGGGACGGTAGCTGGGCGGAGCACCCGCTCCAGATCGCCCTGCTGAAGCTCCTGAAAGTCCTGATTGTGCTGGAGCACCGCGTGTCGCCGCGTTCAAAAGCGCCCGAGCAGGGGGACGGCCACCCGCACACGGCCCGGGGTCACGCGCCGTCCTCCGCGCTGACGCGAGAGTGGCACACCGCCGTGTCGTACCAGCGCTCCATCAAGGCCGCCCACTACGTGGCCAACCATCCCATCACGGCGCAGGGCATGTTCGTGTCGGCGGCCTCCCGGGCCCTGTGCCCACTGTACGGGTGCTCCATGCACCCAGCCTGGGTGGCGCTGCTGTCCGGGGTGCTGCCCTTCCTGGGCCGCTCGCTGGCCATCGTTGTGGCCCCCGTCATCAGTCAGATCTGCAAGAACCTCGACGAACTGGTTAAGCAGCACGAACACGACGGAGGCAAAGCTTCCCACAGGTACTGGACGTGTGTGTGTGTGTGTGTGTGTGTGTGTGTGTGTGAACGGGTCTGTGCAGCCCTTTCTAAGACATTGCAAAGAGGTTGATTGAAAAAAGATTTTCTGTAATATATACAACTGCTGAGAACTGTGATCATCGGTCTTCTTAATGATCTCTGACGTTAATCTAATGTTCCTGATCCTGCAAGTAATTATCTACAAGAGACTTTAATTAGCTGACACAGGGCTTAGACTGAGGATGCACTCACCAATAGGGTTGCTGGCTACTGTTTTAGCTTCTACTGCGTTCTAGAAACGTTATAGCTGAGTGTGTTCACTGTGTGCGCAGCAGTAACCTGAAGAAGGAGAACATTGCACCTGACTATCCTCTCACTCTGCTGGAAGGTCTCACCACTATCACACACTACTGCCTTCTAGAACACAAAACGGTAAACTGTGTAGAATGCACAAACACACATTTGCATCGCATGAGACGGATACGAGCATCTTATTGCGGATTAGCTATATTACATATAATATATTAGCTGTATAACAGCTGTATTGTCTTTCTATAGTCTGCAGACTGTGATGCTACAGACATGCGCAATGCCGCCAATACCGTTCTGGAGGAGTTCCCATACATGGTCAGCACCATGTCAATGCTGTGGGGTGTGGTCAAGGGTGGTGACTCTGTCCACAGCACTAAATCCTCGCCCACCTCCGTCTGTTTCAAAAGCACAAAGGTGTGTGAAGTTCATTAGTTGGTTTCACCACTATTCACTATTCAAGGTTTTTGGTTTGTTATTGTTTTTCGTTTAATACACTGCTGTTGTGTTATACACTGCTGCTGTGTTATACTTGCTCAGAGCGTGCTTGTGTCGTGTAGATCCTGAAGCAGAAGGTTCTGGCGTTCATGACGCCGATGACTCAGCAGTACGGGGTGCAAGTCATGGCCTCCGTGGCTGCAATCTGGAACAGTAGACGGAGCCGAAAGAGACGGTCAAAAAACAAAGTGAGATGTGCCGATAGCCACGCTGGGGACTGATGCGCCTTAATGAATCACTTGGCGTGATGGTTTATTCATATAGTTCTGCGAATAGTTTCTGCGAACAGCTGAATAGTTTTTCATGTGGGTGTTGTATGGTGTGTGTTGCATCTGTGTGTGTGTGTGTGTGTGTGTGTGTGTGTGTGTGTGTGTGTGTGTGCACCCATGTGCGCAGATCCTACCAGTTGCCAGTGATTCCCAACTGACCATTGTGGACTTGGTGAAGTCACTCAACACACTTCACACTGATACAGTTTTGCAACTTGTCCGAGAGGTGGTGAAGAAACCCCACCAGATCAAAGGGGATCAGGTAAACACACACACACACACACACACACACTTGCCTCAAATACGCAAACCTAAACAATAACGGTTCCGTATTCCCCTTCCCCAGCAAAGACTGACGCTTGTGGATGTTCCCATGCTCCAGTTCTGCTACGCCTACATCCAGAGGTACTCATCACCCTGCTCAACCCATGCTGGTTACCCCGACTTGTGAGGTCATCTGTTGCTATGTGATCCACTGCACAAACCATAGTGATGCTCCAGCTAGCGGTGTTGTTTCCAGAACAGCCACTGTTCCGCTGTAGGTGCTGATGCTCTCTGTTCTGTGTGCAGCCTCCCTGCTCAGACCCTCCAGGACAACGTCGCGCCTCTCCTCTGCCTGCTCAGAGAGGCTGCCCAGCTCAATCTCGTCCCACCCGGCCACTTCCTGCTCCTGGGGTGAGTCAGCAGATTGGTTATTTGTTGTGCGTTTCATTTCCTGGTATTTTGATCACCGCCTTGAAGGGAGCATCTAATAATACAAGTGTTTAAGTGTCAGCGCATAGTGTCTTTTTTTTTTTTTTTTTGTCTGGGTAATATGGTAAAGAAATGGCAATAATGTCATCACTGCAGATCCATAGCATTTTCTTCATTTTAAGGTATTGTCTGTCAAATGACCATTGTTAACAATTGCAGCAGGATCAAAGTCAGGGTGTGCGTTCTAGAACTTGTTCTACTTCCGGGTCGAAGGTTCTTGGGCTACAGGTCACTCTAGGCAGGTGCTGAGCTGTTTCTTTTCCCCTCCACAGCATCCTGAATGATTTTGTAAATAGACTCCCCAACATGGACAACAAAAGAGATTCTAGAGAACTGCAGGTAAAACGCATCAATGGGAGAATGCGTGTGTTGGTTATGGTTTGATAGTTATTTATGGTGCCTTATTATATTTGTGTCTATCCTATTATAAATGCTCAGAAGAGTGAGGTGTGTTATTAGCATGTCTTACTTCCTTGCTGGTGTACTTCAAACAGGAAGTGACCCAGCGTATCCTGGAGGCGGTAGGAGGTGTGGCCGGTTCATCTCTGGAGCAGACCAGCTGGCTGAGTCGTAACCTGGAAGTGAAAGCACAACCTCAGGTCTGCCTACAAGAGGATGCAGATGAGCCTGAGGGCAGCGACCTCTACGGTATGGAAACACAGTCACGCACACTGTGCAAGCTTGGCACACTTTTGAAAGGAAGATTATTATAAAGGTTGGTGGACTTTAAAAGATTTTGATAGGTAATTTAAATCCCATCTGCCTTTTTCTGTCTCGTTTCTTTTTAGACTCTGTCGGCCAAAGCAGTGCTATGGTGTCATCCTCCGCTCCGTCTGTGTTCAGTGTGCAAGCTCTGGCTCTGTTGGCTGAGGTAAAACACACACACAGTGCACACACACAGCATGCACACACACACATACACACACACACACACACACGTGTTTGCTCTCCACCAGGTCCTGGCCCCTTTGCTGGACATGGTATATCGCAGCGATGAGAAGGAGAAGGCCCTGCCTCTTATTTCACGCCTGATGTATTACGTCTTCCCTTACCTGAAAAACCACAGGTAACCACAACCGCCCCACTCACTGTTTTTTCCTGTTTACCTCCTTCATGTAAACTGATTATTTATCTGTTAATCAATTTCACTTTCTTCCTTTGTGTCTCTCTCTCTTTCTTTCACTCTCTTTCGCTCCCTCTCTTGCTCTCTCTCTCTCTCTCTCTCTCTCTCTTGCACGCTCTCGCTCCCCCCCCTCTCTCTCTCTCTCTCTCTCTCTCTCTCTCTCACGCTCTCCCCCCCCCCTCTCTCTCTCTCTCTCTCTCTCTCTCTCTCTTGCACGCTCTCTCCCCCCCCCCCTCTCTCTCTGTCTCTCTCTGTCCCAGTGCCTATAATATGCCCAGTTTCAGTGCAGGTGCCCAGTTGTTGAGCAGTCTAAGTGGCTATGCCTACACTAAACGCGCCTGGAAGAAGGAAGTGTTGGAACTGTTCATGGATCCGCTGTTCTTCACCATGGAGACGTCCTGTGCCTGCCAGTATGACTTTCCCTCTACTCCCACAGAATGTGTAGAAAGCAGATTTATAGCTAATACACAAATCACATAAACACACAGGCTTTGGGAATGTGTGATGTATATAGTTACAGCTACATTTCAAAACATAAAAAAAATTTAATAAAGCCTTTTAAAATATTTTAAACGTTCTCCATTTGTGTCAGAGTATTTGAGTGTTCGTTTTCTCAGAACTTATGACTGCTGTGTTTTTACATCAGCTGGAAATCAATCATAGACCATCTACTCACTCATGAGAAGACCATGTTCAAGGACTTGATGAGTAAGTGCACTATAATTACGTGTGTACTGGGGCTAATTTGGCCTGTGCCTCCTCCCCATATATATATGCACAGCGTAACGTACCTTTCCACTCTTGTTCTAGATCATTTATAATTGGTGTGTGTGTGTGCAGGCATGCAGAGCAGCTCCCTGAAGCTGTTTAACACTGCAGAACAGAGGCCCATGTTACTGAAGCGCCAGGCCTTTGCCATGTTCAGTGGAGAGATTGACCAGTACCACCTCTATCTGCCTCTCATACAAGGTACCTCTGAATGGGCTTCAGTAAGGCTCCCGTTAGCATGGGTCTGGACTGGAAGAGTGAAGGAGAGTAGCTGACTAGATCATGTGACTCAGAACCACTTCTGTAAAGTCTGATTGTCTGAAAGTGATCCCCTTTCCTCTCTCTGGTGGACAGAGCGCCTCACGGAGAACCTACGGGTAGGGCAGACCCCAGCCGTGGCGGCCCAGATGTTCCTGATGTTCCGTGTCCTGCTGCTGAGGATCTCTCCGCAGCACCTCACCTCCCTCTGGCCAATCATGGTCACCGAACTGGTGAGGGACTCAACGAACTCTGTGCTCGAAATGCATCTCATTCTCGCTCTCTTACTTGTTTATTGCACGCAGATGCAGATGTGACCGTGTGTCTTTCTTGCTCTAGATTCGCATTTATGCCAGGCTCGAGAAAACTCTGCTAGAAGACAAAGAGATTTCCAAGTGAGTTCCTGTCAGTAGCTTTATCGTCCACAATTCCCTGGGCAAATAAGATGAGATATATGTTCTATAAGTTTACTTCATCTGTTAATTCACAAACTTGAAATCACAATTCACAACTTAACAGTTGACTTTTCAGTTCACTTCTCAAGCTAGATCTGCATACATAATGGACAAAACAATCATCTCAGTATCTCAGCATGGCCGATTTTTATAACAGACCCTAATGCATATCTGTCATCAACATTTCCATCCATCCATCCATCCCTTTGTACATCTCTTTCAGGAGCAAGCGAGGAGGTCAGGGGAAGAATGGCGTGTTGTCTTTTCCCCAGACCGAGCTGGACATGTATCTGTCAGCCTGCAAGTTCCTGGACACTGCGGTGTCCTTCCCCCCGGAGCGCATGCCCCTCTTCCAGATGTGAGGGACTGCACATCCATAACCTACATTTGCTGTATGTTTTGGTGTCATGCTATAGCTAATATGGATTGCATGGGGTTGTGCATGTGTGTTTGCATGTGTGCATGCATACATTGTGTGTGTGTGTGTGTGTGTGTGTATGCATGTTTGAACATGTTCTATAGGTATCGTTGGGCATTTGTGCCCGAAGTGGATGTGGAAAGTTATGATGGACCAGGCACGACTGTCCTAGAGGGAGAGCAGGAATGTAAGCCGCATGTGGTCCGAATCCTGGAAGGGCTTCACTGTCGCTATGGGGTAAACATGTTTATGCCATTATAAAGTTTTTTGCACATACATAAACATTTTAAGCTGCACATGAGTGACAGATGGTAAATATCTAAAACAATAAATGACTGCTGTTTATTTTGCATATGCATACAGGGTGCTAAAATGCACTTTAGGAAATGTGCATATGGTAAAACCTGTGCATCGATCCTGTGTGTTCCAGCAGCTGAACGGGACGGTAGGCGAATCCGAGTCGGAGGGCAGGCAGTTCCCACTGCTCACGCTGCACTCGCTCTCCTCCATCACCCAGCTGGCACCTTTCTTCCAGACGCTCTGCTGCACCTTTGGCGGCTCGACGTCCTGCCCCGGCGCGCCCGCTGACTACCCGCCCGCTGGTGCCAACGCAGTGCTGCAGCGCGTGGAGCTCATAACAGAGCAAGAGTTCCTGGACGGTATGGACACGTAGAGGCGGGAGGGGTCTCGGGAGTACCTGGCCCAGGCTCCTCTCCAGGGGCTCAGGCCTGGAGCAGGTGCTTTGCTTTACTGCGCTGTTCTTTAACTCATTTGTTAGGAATCAGGAATAATGAACTCAGATGTTAAATAGAGCAGAATATTGCATTTATTTGAATATTATTTATCAAAACGAATATTCAAATTCTGTAGGTTTTATTTACAATTAAAAAAAAAGGTTCAGCTAAGGTTATCCCTAAATTCATATCAAAGCTCCAGTATCAAAGACAAGGTGTTGCTTTGGTTATTTGTTTTTGCTCCAACCATAGGTCATGTGTTTCTGTCCATGTGAATGAATGTGAAATCATAGTGAAATGGTAATATTGTGTTTTTCATAATATCCCATAACTGATGTTGATCAACAAGCTTCATAATTTAAAATATGTAAACTACATGTCATATTTAAATGTGTTAACAAATGAAATGTTATATTGTGGGTGCTGCTCAGACACAAACCATGATGATTATATATGAATTCACCTTTCATCTGTTTATTTTTATTTGAAAGCATTATATTTGTAATTTGCACAAATGCATATAAAACACTTTTGCTTATTTATTATCTTCAGCTCTGGACACACGGTTCCCAGTTCTCTCTCACTGTACTTATTTTGGGGGTGTTGGCCGATTTTTGTCCCATGGTATCCAGGGACTGGTGACGTGTAGGGACTGTATAGCTATGAAGGACCTCATCTTGCCGTTCCCTCTTCCCCATCACCTTTTCTTTACGTTTCTTTTCTTCATTCTCAAGGCTGAGCTCCCAGCCCGAGTTACTGTGATTTAAGAATAATGATTCCTCTGATCGTGGGTGAATATTGACTTATATACTTTGCTGTACAGAACAACTACATTTAACATGTACTGTGAAGGAAAAATAAGCCAACCGTTGATTTTAATGCATGTAAGAGAAAGTTGTTTTTGATCAGTGTTTGTTGCATAATGTTGGCCTAATTAAGTGTGATGTCTTTGCATTGTCACTTAATTTACATGAAATTGGTTTGCTGTAACCCACAATAAAATACGCTAAGTGTCTAATACCTTGTAGCATACTACAACCGTCCTTACCGTTTTGAGGAAGCATCTCAACCTGGTGCCTAAAATATAAATGGATTATTGAATAACTGAAGCATTTTTACGATTGTGGAACACCTGAAACTCCACCCTTCCTCCCTGTTTATAACCCCCCCTGTGCACCTCCCTTTTTACTCTTTGGTAGAGGGCTGACTCCTCCCACTTTGAGAGGCTGCCAAGATCCCTAGCACAAACTTCATCTGGTCTCCCCCTCCTTCAGTTAAGCAATTATCTCCATTCCAGCAACTCCTGAAGGCCTGGTCTGCACTCACACAACACTAGAAGCTCCAGGCCCACTGTTTAATATGTGGTAGATGTTATGTAACAGTAGGTTGTGTCTCTTACTAGATGCTTGTTTTTTATTGTCAGATGATGTATATTCATTCATTCGGGGGGGGGGGGCTGGAGCCAATCCCAGCATCTCCGGGCGAAGGCAGGGTACACCATGGGCAGTTCGCCAGTCCACCACATGGCCAACACGCACACACACACACACACACACACACACACACACACACACACACACACACACACACACACACACACACACGGGCAATCTAGAGTGACCAATCAACCTAACATGCATGTCTTTGGACTGTGGGAGGAAACCGGAGTACCCGGAGAAAACCCACGCAGGCACAGGGAGAACATGCAAACTCCACACAGAGCAGCCCAGACCGAGAATCGAACCCAGACCGCCTTGCTGTGAGGCGACAGTGCTAACCACCACGCCACCATGCCGCCCGATGATGTATATATGTTTATATATTTTACAGTATTGTGTACAGTACCCAGATATATAAACAGTGTTGTTGCACTGATATTGCATGTGATAGAGATAACATAATATTTTTTAGAAAAAAATGCAATTCCACATGGATATGTACAAAACTGATGAAAATTGAAAAGATAATTGTGGCTCCTTTCTTACACAAATATATTTTTCATATATACTGCCTTTCAAGCTCCTACAACTTTGTACACATGTAGATGTAATTTGATGTAAAATAGTCAAAATCATTATATGCAAAACGTGGAAATTAGCCTTCGTCCTGTAGTCTATAGAGTGAAGCTCAATTCTAAGACGACCACTATAAGCATACCACTACATAAGAGAAAAATAATCGTAACATCCTTTCAAATCCTACCATGGTCAGAAAAGTGTTGAGCTTATTCAAAATGATATTCATGAGCACAAGAAGTAACGAAGCTGTTCCTAAAACGATTTCGTCAGGTGTTCTGGAATATCTGTGCTACCCATCGAGCGGTCCTACCTAGGGCTACTGCGCATGTGCATGCTACTTTTACGTCATCTTTCAGCGCACGCCCATAATTCCGTGCTGCTGTCGGTCTTTTCTCTTGGATTCACGGTGAGTACCTCCTCTTTTTGCATTTTATTGTGTTTTATTTAAATTGGCAAGTGGGGTTGCATTGAATCTAAAGCAATGTTCTTAAATAGAAGTAAATGCCCATGTAACGTTAATGACGTTTGCAGTCTTTTCTACAACGCTCTGTTAAATGCTATGGAGGCGAAGTGGGACACGATGCTCCATTTTCTGATGAATGGATCATACCCTAAGAACTTCAACAAATCGCAGAGGCAAAATCTCAGGAGGTATGCATCCAAGTTTCAAATAAAAGGTCAGTAAAGTTTTGTCACACATTAGTCCTGTGCTTCCACCATTAATACTGTGGGTTTTATAGTCCATATTACCTTTATCAGAACATGCTTCCACTGTCAACACTGCAGGTAGGATAATTGTATAGACTGCAACCTTATCACAACGTGCTTCCAGCACCAACACTGTAAGAGTTTTATAGACTATATTACCTTTTCGAAAAGTGCTTTAAACTATGGATCTTTTTGTGGTTTCTTTTTCATTTCAGAAGGAGACCTCTGGTTTCAAGGCAGAAGAAAGGCTATTAAAACAGTGGAGGAAGCCAGGGTTTTGTTTAGGTGGTTTCACTCCTCCCCACTCGGTAGCCACTCGGGCATCATGAAGACTCGGGCTGCCATGTGCGCCAGGTTTTACTGGCCAGGCATGACAGTTGATGTTGAAAATTGGGTATGATTTTTGTGGTTATTTTATTTTATAAATAATACAAAGTGGCACAGTATCATAACAAATGTGTATCTTTAGATCTCGGAATGCATCGAATGTCGCAAAGTGAGGAAACCACTGACTGTTGCGCAACCACTTGAATGTATTAAGGTAAGTGCGTTGAGTAACATGCTGATAAGCGGCGTACGTAGAAAGACATGATATATCATTTTTAGTCTTTAAAATTACCCTACCTACAGTATTCTGGAAGCAAGTTCTGTTGAGTTAATGTACTCTATAAAATTATTATACCTACAATACTGATGCTGGATGCACGTTCTGATAAGGTAATATAGCCTATAAAATAATCCTACAATACTGATGATGTAAGCGCGTTGTGATGAGGTAATATAGCCCATTAATCTATATATACGTCCTGTGGTAGGACATTTTTACACGGTAGCACGAAGCGACAGATAATATCCATAAATTGCTGCTACGGGCGTGAAAGTGACGGGCGTAAACAGTGACGTGAAAGTAGCATGAGCAGGACAGCGCGCTGGGCAGCGCAGAACTCCGGCGGTAAATCGCGTTCAAGATGGCAGCACATACAGATAAAGGAATACCTCTAAGTGCAGTAAGTTATTAACGTAGCTTATTAACTGACCTAGGGATACATGTAGGCATTTACACTGGCGACGCATTACGGAAACCACGCATGTCATTTTAGTTTTTCGACAGGTTTTGGAAATAATTTTGTCTTTCCAAATGGCTTGCTTATGAACTAACGTACGCTGTCACAAATGTAGGCGCTTTATCGGTAATTACTTATATATAATATATATATATTTATATCCTTTGTTTATATATATATAATATATAATTTTATATTGTGTGTATATATATATATATATATATATATATATATATATATATATATATATATATATATATATATATATATATATATATAATAAACTTCCGTTGTTAACTTGATGGAAAACACAACTCTCAGTTTCGTTTCATCATTAACGCTGTCCCGTCGCTCTCGTCAGTGTCAAATATCTTGTCCAGGCTCATTTGTAGCTAGCTAATGTGTCCCAGCATAGCTAATAAACGTTGTCTTCATATATTAGCTGCGTTGTTCTTTTATACAAATCGGGTGTGCTTAAAGGAATTTGGATATTTTTTGAGTTGTTCTGTTGACTTACTGGGTGCGAAACTCGGTGTCGTTTAGCGTTGCTGTCCTGTTTATGTGACTCACGCCAGTGTCAAACATCCAGCCTAACTTTTAGCAAACGTATCTAGCTACCGACTATATCGACGTGTATGTATGTAGATATATATTAACGTTTATTAGAAAGTGTCTTTAAAGAAAGCTAAATGAAAATTGCCTTTTAGTTTCGTGTCTTCAGTATGTAAGTGCCCAACACAAGGAGTAAGCCATCCAAATGTGTAACGTAGGGTTGGCTAGCAAGCAGCGGGCTCATTTTACTTTGCTGGTAGTATCGAGCTGTGTTAAAGGAGTCGGGAGTCCTTAACTATAAGTTGGACGTCAACTATGTTCTAGTATTTTCATAAGCAACCATTTTTTCCCTTAAATTTCTTAAGATACAATAAAAAGATACATACAACATTTTAACATTGTAATATACCGGAGATTATAAACCAAAATGGTAAAACGTCTTTAGGAACATTTCCCAAGCAACAACACGGGTCTAAATTCAGACAATAAATGGACTTGTGAACAGCCTGAGATGTCGTTGTCAAGCTGCACTTGATGCTCAAGGACAAGTTATTGAGATATTGACATTTTTTGTTCTGTTGTTGGGTTATGTTTCAGTAAATTGTTTGAGATGAGGAAATCTAAGTGTTTTCATGACCCATGACACAGATATCCAAATGAATTTGCATACTCTGTGCATGAATGTATTCAGTCTGCCTTTTTTAAGAAGGACATTCTTTAAAAGCTGTGACATTGTTACAGATTTTATATAGTGATAATTATTGAGATTGAGCTATATAGAAAAAAAATATTGTGATAACATTTTGGTCATATTGCCCAGCTCTGTATCAAAGTATTTTTATAATGCTACTGATCTTCTCCCCTTGAAGCTTAATCCAAACTACCTGCATTCAAACTCCACCAGCCATACCTGGCCCTTCAGTGCTATTGCTGAGCTAATTGGTGAGTCACTGCTAATTCTGCTTGTTCTGTTGATTACGTGGCTGTATTGGTATGATACTGCATTGCTACATGATTACACTAATACTGACTTACATAGTGAGTAGTATGAAATATTAAATAGCTTTTTTTAAATGTTGCTACCTTCCCAATATTCTGAAGCTTATATAAGCTATAATCACAGCATCTCATCTAACTAAAGGTCTTGCAGCCGGACCAGTGCCAGTGCTGCGGATTGTGTGTGCTGTGGGTGATTTATTCTTCCCCCAGAACAGTGTAGTAGTTGTGCCTTAGCGTGGATTTTAACTGGTTACTGCAGCACCAGATGCAGTACTATGCATGTGTGCACTGTGTACACTAAATCTAGGATGGCTACAAAGCTCTTGGCACTTCATATTCAAATCTCCCCCCCCCACTGTTTTTGAAGATTTTACCACCATATACCATTTAGGTATATGACTAAATGTTTGCCAGTTTCAGGAAGACAAAGTTTCATTAAGCACGTAAACTGCATCTTCAGAATATGCATAATCTATTTTCAAGGTATACATTTCACATATGTGTTTTACAGCTGATTTTGATCTCAAGCACTCCAGGAAGCTCGTCAAACAGGAAGCTTTCTTGTGTCACATTGGATAATATGAAAAGTCCTTTTCTGTTCCTGTCCTCAGACAATGCTTATGACCCAGATGTCAATGCCAAGCAGTTCTGGATTGATAAAACTGTGGTCAAAGGCCATGACTGCCTCACCTTCATGGATAATGGAGCAGGCATGGATTATGACAAGATGCACAAAATGCTCAGGTAGGGGATGTATCGATGAAGGCTGCACCAGCTTATAATATGATCCTTATCAACCGAGACTCTCTTTTACTGTCTTTCACTCAGTTTTGGCTTCAGCAACAAGCCAACGGTGAACGGCCATGTCCCTGTGGGCATGTATGGTAATGGTTTTAAGTCGGGCTCCATGCGCCTGGGGAAGGATGCCATCGTGTTCTCGAAGCAAGCAGACACTATGTCTGTAGGACTACTGTCGCAGACGTACCTGGAGCAGATAAATGCACAGCACATTGCAGTGCCTATAGCCACGTTCAGATGCACTGGGCAGACCAATATCCTTATCTAAACAGAGTGAGATCCATGGTGTGTATGGGTGAGCAGAACTAAAGACTGAACAGGAAATCAGTAGAATGGGAATCTGAGGCATTGGAGCCCAAATGTATCCAATAGACCTTTTCCACCAATGAGGAACCTGATTTGGAGAACTGTTCACATTTCCACCAAAAAAAAATTCTGGAGCCCTAAAAGTTTGTTCCCAACTGGAACTGGAAATAATAATCGGTTCTTCAGCGTGAACCAAGATGACATGCAGAGGCATATCAAGTTATTGCACAGTGTTGTGTTGGGTAGCACACCAGCAAACCACATGACTAGGGCGCTGAATTCAGCTACAGCGACGCTGCATATCCATCCACATTGGCCAATGATGTTAGGTGAATCACATTAAACTTGGCCTTCATGAATTGTAAATATATTTCCATGACTAATATTGTTATATTTATTATATTACATGCTTACAAAAATGCTTGCAGGTAATCTGTGCGCTCTGCCATCTGGGTGCTACTCTTTACTTCTGTTCTGCACTGTGCCACTTCCTCTTTTGATGAAACATCCCTGGTTCCAACAAATATTGGTCCAAAAGTGGCCCATTTCTTTGATGGCATGAAGGTTCTCAGAACCAGAAACTGGAAAGAAACCCAATCCTTGTTGGTTGAGAAGGGCTATAAGATTTTAGTTCCCCTTATTATGTTTATCACCTCTGAATGACCTTTTGGCCCTTGACCTGGCTCATTATGCGGCCCTGTGCCGGAGCATGCAGCAAGTCTGGAAGATATCCTTCACTACTCGCTGTTTAACACTAAGGAGGAGCTGCTGTGTGAACTCGAAGCCATCAAAGGCCCATGCTCAAGAAACTCCGCCGGAACCCGGATCATCATCTGGAACCTCCGCAAGTGAGTACTTTCCCAGAGAATAGAGAGAAAAGAATAGACATGAGAAAGTGTATAATTGAATAGGTGAAGGAAAGAGGTTTGATGGTTATTAAAGTTCTGTCCAGAAATACAAGAACTCTCGCAGGTTGTAAGAGAATGTTGACATTGTACGAAACTTTACACTACAACAGGAGTTCATCGGGGCAGTCGGAATTTGACTACTCAACCGATCGCTATGATATCCGAATCCCAGCCGACGTATATGAGAGTACCAGGAAGCAGTACAAAAAGCAAGACCACGCAATGCAGTCGGGGCCGGAGAGCGACTTCTCACTGCGGGTGAACCTGACATTATGCTGACTGGTATAGTTAGCATGTTGTATGTTAGTTGGAGAAGTTCACCTACCTAACCCAGTACAATGTGTATGTGTGTTCATGAAATTTCCTGGATTAGGCGTACAGCAGTGTTCTCTACCTGAAACCCAAAATGCAGATTATAATTCGAGGCCAGAAGGTAAGAACTGAGCTCATCTCCAAAAGTCTGGCGTGCATTCACAAGGACAAATACAGACCAAAAATCCCAAACCTTGTATCCTTCTACCAAGTAATGGAGAGAGTGAATGAATACTACGATGAGGAGTGTTGAGTTGAGGAATGTCCAGTGGAAAACTGCTGATAGAACGTGTGAGATCTAATTATCAAAATATTTTTTTTTATATGCTTTTGACTGTTTTCGGCCCTTAAGTTGTTGTGTCAGAAACCCATTTCAATCACGTTTGGTTTCAACCCCAAGAGCACAGAGCAATACGGCATTATGATGTACCACAAAAACCGCCTCATCAAAGCTTACGAGAGAGTCGCCTGCCAGCTGAAGGTAAATCTTCTCGCTGAAGTGGTGCTGTATGTGCCCTCGATGGCTTCAACCAAACCATACCAACCATATTTATTTAGTGTGCAGGATATAGCACATGTCTGTTGAGCCTTTTAACACGGGTGTTACTCTGCTATAAAATCTGAAGAGGCATGTCGCAGAGGTACAGTTCTATACACTGGAGAAGATTCCACTCACTTATAGTGAATCAGGCAGGTAGCAGAGGGATAATTGACAATAAACCAGCAACTGAGTGTTATACCGCTTATTCTGTGAGTATGATATGGTAACAGCCATGCAGTCCCACAGCAGAGATGTACGAGCTTATTCAGGTAAGCAGGAGAATGATGCCACCTGTTTGGTTGATCTCAGTCTTCAGATCAGTAAGTCATCTATCAAATGCAGAATAAGTAAATGTAAATTATGTTAATAATGAAATCTGAAATTGTAGTTTTTGTGTTCTGTAAACAGGCAAACAGCATTGGAGTGGGAGTCATTGGTGTGTTAGAGTGCAACTTTCTCAAGCCAACTCACAACAAACAGGACTTCGACTACACAGATGAATACAGGTCTGTCTTACAGAGATTAATGGGCATGTGATCTTGTGATCTTCACTTAAAGCTTTCTGATGAACAGCACACTTAAGTTATTTTCTGTCTGTACAGGAAAACCATGTACAATCTAAATATCAAGCTCGAAGACTATTGGAAAGAGGTCCATCATAGATTCCAGAAAAAATCAGACCTTCCTATAAATGTAGAGGATATTCCGTGAGTTAAACACATTTTATTCACCTCATCTTGTATGCTTTTTCATTCCAAGCACACAAACTTTCTGATCTGAGTTAAACATTCACTTTGTGCAGTAAAAGCTAATAGTGCCTTACAAAACAAGAGAAATCAAACGTGAGAGGATGTGTGCCAGCATTCTCGTAATAACTACAGAATAAAGAACATTCCTACACAAGCTTTGTAATTGGCTCAATCCATAAAGTCCTGTGCTGGTTTTGTGTGCTCATGCCTGGCATGTTAACAAGGAATTTGCCATTTCTCTGTCTTGAGTGTATGTGTCTGTTTTTGTGGTTGTTGCTGCACAAACAGCATTACAACAATTGTTGTTGTTTTTGTTGTTGTTGTTGTTGTTTTTGTTGTGTGCATTTCTGTGCATTGCAGGAAGCAGCCGGACCAAAACTGGGTGCAGTGTGATGATTGTCTGCAGTGGCGGAAACTTCCAGATGGCATAGATACTAATGAACTCCCTCCCAAATGGTTCTGCCGCATGAACCCTGATCCCCAGTTCAGGTGTGTTTGTGTGTGTTTGTGTGTGTTTGTGTCCATTCCTGTGCTTACGTGAATACCTGCCCTGTTTAGGAGCTGTGTAGTCACAGAAGAGCCTGAAGATTCTGCCGATGAACAAGTATACCAGAAAACCTACAAACAGCAGTGAGTCAAGAAACGTGCCAATCGACGATATATTATATAACGTATGGTGCGTGTGCGCTAGCGTGTGCGCTAGTATGTGCTCATGTATGTTTTTACATTGTTTTGCCCCAGTGAGAGAGAGGAGAAGATGAAACAGGCACAGATTGCACAGCAGGTAATGTCCTCTGTGTGTGAAGGTTCATGTGGTTAATGAGGAAAGTATCTTATTCATTCTTCTTCCGGACAAACCCAGTGTAATGTCCATGGTGTTCTCTATAGATGGGAGTTTGAATCCCAGCTGAGTCATGTGACCATTAGTCTCTAATCGGTGTATTTGTTTGTCCTCTCAGTGGAGTGAAGCGTTACTTTACTGTTTTTATTTTCTGTCAATATCGGACCTGCTGTCACTACAAACCTACAAATATCGGACCTGCTGTCACTACAAACCTACAAACAGCAGTGAGTCAAGAAACGTGCCAATCGACGATATATTATATAACGTATGGTGCTTGTGCGCTAGCGTGTGCGCTAGTATGTGCTCATGTATGTTTTTACATTGTTTTGCCCCAGTGAGAGAGAGGAGAAGATTAAACAGGCACAGATTGCACAGCAGGTAATGTCCTCTGTGTGTGAAGGTTCATGTGGTTAATGAGGAAAGTATCTTATTCATTCTTCTTCCGGACAAACCCAGTGTAATGTCCATGGTGTTCTCTATAGATGGGAGTTTGAATCCCAGCTGAGTCATGTGACCATTAGTCTCTAATCGGTGTATTTGTTTGTCCTCTCAGTGGAGTGAAGCGTTACTTTACTGTTTTTATTTTCTGTCAATATCGGACCTGCTGTCACTGTTGATTGAGAAATGAGTTTGTCTCTGTCTTATATGGAGCAGGAGCGTGAGAAGGAAGAGCAGCAGACGAAGAAGAGGATAACTGCACTGGCCAGGCAGAACCAAGATCTGAAGAGGAAACTGGAACAGCAGGTCTGTCTGGGTGTGAGTTTCCTCGCTTTCCTAAACCTAACCTCTAAATCTAACCTCTAACCCTAAACCTGACCCTAATCCTAACCTCTAACCCTAAACCTAAACCTCTTAACTATCCCAGACTGCTTCTCAAACTCTCCATTTTTCATAGTACTCAGTTACTCTCTCAGTGCAATGAGAGTTTAGCCAAGTGGAAAATATGTACTAGTGTACTATGTCTAGTTCTTTGTAATGTTATGAAAATTATGCAGTCCTGCTTTATTTGTGGTTACTGTGAAAAATAACATCATAGTAAACCATGTAAAAAGGTAAACTGTAGGAGAAAGATGGGAGATCTGTAATTAAACAAAACGACCTATAATAGAGCATCACAGTAAGTGTTTTTGTTTAGGAAATCCTGTTTATTAAACACTGAAAGGCTTTACAGTTTCTTCCTGTGGCGCATGCATCACAATTGCAGCCAGAATTCATAGCTGTCGAGTGTGTTTCTCATATACGTACATCTGTTTTCCCCTTTTTCTTCCCAATAGACCACTTCACCCAGGTCTCCCGCCCAGTCCAGACCTGCACGCCAGGCCCCCTTTGTCGGTGTGTGCCTGTGTTTCTGTTCGTTACAAGCATTACTGTTGTTGACCGACATCTAACGGGTTTTCTTCTTTCTTTTTATAATAACCACAGATCCCAAATCTCCCAACATGCCAGTCATCTCCAATGTGATCTCTCTTTCCACTACTCCTTCGAGGTACATTTCTGTCTTTCTCCAACACCCCCTTTATGAAATGCACCTGTTTTGTCACTGAGCTTCTTGCGCGTCTGAGCCGATGCTGCATTCCCCCTCTCCTCAGGCCGAAGAGATCCCTGAACCAGAGTGCAAAGAATGGCGTAGAGAAGAGAGCCAGGTTTTTGAGTGGTTTCTCCGGCAACTCCCCGGGCAGCCCTTCGACATCCACGGCCTCGCTGTCCGCAATTGTTCCTGATGATTGTGGTGGTGATGAAGGCTGGGGAGGGACACCTCATGATGATAAGGATGAAATTGTTATTATTGAGGGCAACAGCACACCAAGGTCCAGCCTGTCCACCTTTGACCTTTCCATTGTGAAGACAGAAGTGTATGACTGTGATTCCGACACGGATACCTCAGGGGCCACGGAGACAAATCTGTACCACAACCCAGGCTTTACGGATTCCGCCAGATATATCTGTACGACGACCCAGACGGAGCAAACGCAAGACATAAAACTGGAAGAACATTCGGAAGGGAAGGAGGGCGAAGCGGTAAGAGAGGAGGGTCAATCAGAAATGGAGAAGCACAGTACCAGTGAGGCCGCTGACCAGACCAATGAGCACCATACCCAGATGGTGGAGCTTGAGAGGAACCTCCAGGAACAGCTGGAGAACATGGTGAGGAGTGCAGAGGAACAGGAGTACAAGGTGCTGTACCTGCAGATGCGGGGAGAGATGGAGCAGCTCCGACGTGAGCTGGACGAGCTGAAGAAGGAGAAGGCCCAGGCATGGGTGGAGAAGAAGGCGGAGGGCCAGCACAGTAGCACAGGTGAAGGAGCACAGAGTGAGCGAGGTACAACATCATCGGCAGAAGTGGATGATGAACTGGCATGTCAGGTGGACTTTCTGCTGAGGGAATTGGACCAAAGAAATAAAAAGCAGGAAGAACTAGAGAACAAGGTGCGTTGCTAGTGTCACATAGGAAGATGTTCCCTTAAAATCACATTAGTCAACCACGCTTGTCACTCAAAAAAAAAGGGGGGGGTGAAAATGAATGAATTTTAATGTTGCATTTTCCATGTTTGAAAAGTGCTTTGCTAGCTTAATACAAATTCTCCTGCTATTACCAATCATGGTACCATTTATTTTAAAGTGATAAAGTGAATGAATCATTCTGAGTATGTGTATTTGTATTAATGTGATTTACTACAGCTGTAAGGTGCTGGAAAATAATACAAATGGAGCTTGAAAGTGCTTGAATTTGACCTTGGAAGAGGTCTATGAACCCTGACAAAAAGAATTGGCTTAAATTAGACCTTATTGTCATGTCGCTGTGATCTTACATAGGCCTTTTGTTCTTTTGTTCTCTTGTATGATCCCCTCACACACAGCTGAAACATCTAGAGGATGAGAACAGCGTTTTGTTGACTCGCTGTGAAAACCTACAGAAAGATTTAGAAGTGAAAAGAGACCGTGAAAATGTGAAATTAAGCGTAGATGATCAAGGGTCTCAGACCGACTTTCCTCATCCCGACCAAGATGAGAGTGGAATGGCTCCAGCAGGACCTTCTCTCCCAGGAAGTGCCACCCAGGCTGGGACACAGAGCAGACCACAGAGTGAGAGTGCACAAGGAGACAGCGCCACACAGGCATGCCGGTAAATATTGAGCTCACTACCATAGATATAGTCGGAGATGTCAAAACGAAGTTGTAATTTCCTGACCTAAAGTGACGTTTTCTTTTTGCTTTTTTACTCTCTCCAGCCTCATGTTGAGGGAACTCAGACACAATGTTGCATGTCTCCTGGTCAACTATGTGCCTGCTCTGGACCTTGAGCAAGTGAACTATGATTGTGACGTCATTGACGAGATCCTCAGGCAGGTTTTAGAAATGTCTTCTCCTCTGGCCACAGAGCAGAGCTCCTAACGCATCTCCAGTGCTTTAGTCAATTATTGTCAATGCATCATGTTTTATCTTTTGTTCTTAATTGCCAATCAAGCCTGATAATCGAACTTAAACATGGGATGAGGAAAATATGAGGATGAGGAAACAATGAGGAAACTAATTATATTGAAAGTATAATTATGTATGCAAGGTGCAGGGTGATACTGACATTTGCAAAGTCTTATTCCTTGTTGACGGGTTAACTGTAGTTTGTATCCTTGCCAAGTGTGACTATTGTCTTTTATAATGCACTTTAAGGTACGCTTCAAACTCTACATAAAGACAGTAATTAAGGGAGAAAAGAGAATTCCATTTTAATTTATTTTAGTATTGAAGCAAATGTAGGGTTTAAGCAGTAATTGCATCAAAATATGACTTAAATTTATGTCTAGATTTTGGCTTTACAATGCAATATAAAAGTGTTGATCTACCAAATAATCTACATGTTAAATATATTTTTTCCAAGATTTTCTAAAACAACTGAATATACTTATAATAAAGGTTATATTCAATTGCTGTACATATTTGAGGTTGCAGCATGTAGTATTGTATTGTAATTGTTTTGCATTTTTACTGAGGGAAATTTCTTGTTTGGTTCTATTGCTTTCTTATAGGTTTATAAAATGTCTTTAACTTTATGCAGTATAGCAGACTTTGGGTTATTCTGATTTTCTAGCGGGTCTTGAAAATAAACTTTACTGCATTACTGTTATGTCTGTTATTACTGTTATGTCTGTTGACAAATGACATGTTTGCATATGATGCCCCCTGCTACTTTGTATATTTCATTATGAAGAACTGTGACACATGCAAAACATGAGTTTACATATGACTGTAAAAGATAAACACTCATATCATATCATATATATTCAATCTATATCAATGGTTCCAGTATTGTTGTAGCTTCTTCATTTCTTGTACAATAGTTATATTAATAATATAACCGCAAGTGGCAATTCTTGGTTCACGCAGAGATAGGCCCTATAGGCCTAAGCAGACCAAGAGGTTGTTTTGAGCAAATGCATTGATATGAATACATGAAATTTTCTTTTTAATGTCAGATGAGACACATGTTTTAGGTGACAAAATATATTGGCAAAATTATTCAGATCATGGATCTAAATCACATCCTGAGATTAGCTATGTGTGTGGTCTTTTCAGGTTAGCAATACTTTTCAGTCAGTTCTAGTATTTGGCCAGTAGATGGAGCCCAAGTACTTTCATACTGATATTACAGTGATGAAATAAGACATTTTAGGGACTTAAATTCTGGTCAGCCAGTGTACTTTTTGTTATAAAATGTAATTACAAGGTTATTTAGCTCATTTATCTGATACCACTTGACCCCATGATGCTTTATATAAAGTTTTGGCTTGATGTGACCAATGGTTGATCAGTTGACAGTTTCTTCCATGTTATAGCGCCCCCTATTGGAAAACCTTGGCCAGATTTGTGCTGTGACCTCAAAGTAATGTGGACTATTAGCCTATCAAGTTTCATGAAGATTGGTCAAAGCATTGTTGAGATATAGCTGTTGAAGTAAATCAGGTCCTGCCTCAGAGCTATTGATCGACATGTGCCTGCCAGATTATATGCAATTGTCACAATTTTGTTGATAATGAGATTCTTGTGAAGTTATACACCACCATTGTGAAAAACCAAAGACAAATTGGCAAATTAGCAAAACATCTAAGTGGGCGGAGTTTAGGGGTCCCAAAGGCTTTTTTGTTTAGCTGGAGCCAAGGAATACACCAGAAGTGCAATTTTGTTTCTAGGACCTACGGTGTGGGAGATATGGACCAAACACACAAAATGCTGCTCTATAGCGCCACCCACAGGCCACTGTGGGTCCCTGTGTCCCAATGTGTGGTCCTGCAAAGGTTTGGTGTTTCTGGGCCTTACAACCTTTCAGGAAACATTAGCGTTACATATAATCAACCTACCCGCCAACAATAGTGTTAACTAAATGTTTCAAATTTTAACATTGTGTGTTTTAGACACTTTCGCATAAGAATGTACTGTTAAATATCTTCTCATAACACGAAATGTAAAAGCTTTAAGTCTGTTAAACATGGTACATACAGGGTGAGCCGTTATTTTCGTCTGTCTCAGTTAATAAGTCAACGTAAAAGTGCTTTTGCGAGAGCGTTGCACTTTCTGGGCTAGAAGTGTATACGACTGGGTCGGGAAACGTTATCTTTACTCGTGTCTGAAGTAACGCGATATAACTATGCAGTGGGCCAAATTTCCTGTGACACCTTCAAAAATGGTTCAATCCCCAGTTCGCAAGCTGTCTTATTTTACTAGATACTCTGATTATCACAGGCATTCGTAGCAGCCAAGTAATGAAGTACATGACGCCCCAAGTAAACCTGAGAACAGTTAATATACTACTATGTCATTTAAGGTACTAAATCATGTAGCTAACAGCCAACAGCCAACTTGTAGGATCAAGAATAGAATTCATGATATCAAAAATTGATAATTCATGACTTTTCCAATTTATTTTGAATAGGGGAAACACTTTTAAATGTAAGAATTATGCCAAGTCGTTTTAGTTATTATTCCTATTTTTCTTGATATCAGGAATTCAATTCTAACATGTAAAAATTCAAGAATAGAATTCTTACTATTAAAAATTAAATTCTTACTAGAAAGATTTTAATTCTTACATGTAAAAATTTAATTCTTGATATCAAACATTACATTTTACTAGTGATAGTGACTTTTCCAATTCATTTTGAATGGGGGAGACATTTTTCATGTAAGAATTAAATTCCTGATATCATGAAAAATAAGAAGAAACGCTAAAACGGCTTGCCATACTGTGTTCTGTATCCTTGTAGATATTTTCACAATCTGGCAACCCCATGAAGCAGGTGTTACACCGAATTCTGTGACCGTCGAGTTTTGTGACCACAGAGGGCGCTATTTCACAGTTTCTGTTCACAGTCACGAGCGCTTTACGAACGCTACGTAAACTACGCTGATGCGCTTTCTTTTCTTGTTTTGTCTCTGTCCGCGAGCCAAAAGATGACATATGTTTGTATTTACATTTTATCGTCTCTTAATTACATAAATGTACTTAAACAAGAATGTTTCGTTACAGGAAACACGAAAATAGCAAGCTTCATCGTAAGCAAGCTTTGTAAGATGCTGTCATTACGAATGGTATTTCTGCCCCGTTGGATAAAATGTTTAAATATAGACTAATAAAAGGTTAGCGTTATTTTTTCATTGTTTCTGTTATTGTGGAGTCACGGTGGGGTGATATGTTTCCATTGTAGATTATGAAACTGCGTCAGATCTTTAAACCATAGTTATGCAGGTAATTGCGAGAATTATGTAGTGCCTGGGTTTTGCACATACGTCCTTGCACACGAGTCATCATTTAACACAGCTGACATCTGAAAATGTGACCGCACTGAATCTTCAGGTTTGTTACTGTTAAAAAATATTTCCTGGAGACTTACTATCACTTCACTTTTTCAAAATAAAATAAATAAATAAAAATCATGAAAGAGACAGACAGGTGAGCCTTTAAACTGGGGTCACAAATTCTGACGGCCGCCATCACAATATGTGACCCCACTGAATCTGCAGATACTAGTGTTAAAAAAACAACCACATATTTCCAAGAGACTTACCATCCCCTCACCATTGCAGACAACAAAAAAAATCACGAAAGAGACGGACAGGTCAGCCTTTAAACTGGGGTCACAAATTCTGACGGCCGCAATCAGAATATGTGACCCCAGTTTAAAGGCTCACCTGTCTGTCTCTTTCATGATTTTTATTTATTTGTTTTATTTTGAAAAAGTGAAGTGATAGTAAGTCTCCAGGAAATATTTTTTAACAGTAACAAACCTGAAGATTCAGTGCGGTCACATTTTCAGATGTCAGCTGTGTTAAATGATGACTCGTGTGCAAGGACGTATGTGCAAAACCCAGGCACTACATAATTCTCGCAATTACCTGCATAACTATGGTTTAAAGATCTGACGCAGTTTCATAATCTACAATGGAAACATATCACCCCACCGTGACTCCACAATAACAGAAACAATGAAAAAATAACGCTAACCTTTTATTAGTCTATATTTAAACATTTTATCCAACGGGGCAGAAATACCATTCGTAATGACAGCATCTTACAAAGCTTGCTTACGATGAAGCTTGCTATTTTCGTGTTTCCTGTAACGAAACATTCTTGTTTAAGTACATTTATGTAATTAAGAGACGATAAAATGTAAATACAAACATATGTCATCTTTTGGCTCGCGGACAGAGACAAAACAAGAAAAGAAAGCGCATCAGCGTAGTTTACGTAGCGTTCGTAAAGCGCTCGTGACTGTGAACAGAAACTGTGAAATAGCGCCCTCTGTGGTCACAAAACTCGACGGTCACAGAATTCGGTGTAACACCGGAACAGCTCAATCTAAAACGAGGGCGGGAAAAGTGTTTTGGTGGAAGTGAGCGGAAAGTACGCGGGATATCCACTTATTTCATTTGAAGAACCTTTTTGTTGTGGTTACTTTGACTGTAAGTTGCATTTAATATTGCTCATAAGTTTGAGCTAATTACTGTGTACTTATTGGAAATTATTGCACGTATTCGTATAACAGTAAAGAAAGGACAGCGACTTTTGCATAACAATGAATGGAAGAGAGGAATAGCTCCTAGCTGTTAGGTAGCTAGCCTCCATTTGCCTATTAGAGAATTTATGAAAGCATTTAAACAGCGGGATGAATCTAATACGTTTTGATTTTTGCTTCCATAGTATAAATGATCAGGCAGGCAGACAGGCATTGACTAAACTGGGTAATAAAGAAATGCCAAAGTTATGCGGCGGTGTAACGTTGCACTGGCTAGTTATGTTAACCTATAGTCATATATAGGTTTCATTACTCATATTTTGTCCTGTCTGTTAGTATCAGGATGAAGGTGGTAACGTGTGAGATCGCCTGGCATAACAAGGAACCAGTGTACAGTCTGGACTTCCAACAGAACGCAGAGGGCCGGATCGACCGCTTAGCCACAGCTGGAGTGGACACCACTGTGAGGGTGAGTTAGCGTCCCTCCCGCACTGGACGTGTTTTGTCTGTAGGCCTCTTGCATGATCGTATCTCATTGACAGGTAGTGGGTTGAAGTGGCCATTAGTGCAAAAGCATTCTAAGTACTCACTGCAGTTTCTAAATTATTTTTTCACTCCTGAGATCTCTCCTCACCTTTGCATTTCCATAGATGTGGCGTGTGGACCGGGGCCCTGACGGAAAGGCAGTGGTGGAGTTCCTGTCAAACTTGGCAAGACACACAAAAGCAGTGAACGTTGTGCGATTCTCCCCAACTTCAGAACTCTTGGCCTCCGGAGGAGACGGTGAGTGTCATATGGAAACGCTGTATCTCCCCTGTAATCTGGTAATGTAATCTGAAGGTGCAGGGCATTAACTCCAAATCAGGAGAACAGTTGAGCAGCCTAGTTCTTGCATGCATGCATGCATTTAACTTTCACAGGCGTACTGACTAATTGTTTACAGTATGTAATAGATACACATTTGAATATAAAGATGCTGTTGTCACTGGTTTGTGCGGTTTGTGTTTGTTTAGATGCATTTATTTTACTGTGGAAGCTGAATGACAGCAAAGAGCCTGAGCAGGTTCCAGCGTTCCTGGAGGAGGAGGATGCTCAGCTTAACAAGGAAAGCTGGAATGTAGTGAAGATTCTGAGGTAATCTCCCTCCCCCTCTCTCATTCTCTCTCTCTTTCTATTTCTCTGTCTCTCTCTTTCTGTCTCTCATAATACACTTTGCTGTTACTTCCTGTGCAGACCCCTTTAGTTTACTGACTGTAAAACGTATTGAGGAACACTTGTGCTTGTGTGTTTGCAGGGGGCACATTGAGGATGTGTATGACCTCTCTTGGAGCAGTGATGGGAATTTCTTGGTTTCGGGTTCTGTGGACAATACTGCCATCATGTGGGACATCCAGAAGAGTATGAAACATGACATATTGTTACAGTTTTGTTTCAGCTGTGCTCAAATATCATGCACCATAAACTTAATCCATCTATCCATTCACTGGTTGGTTAGGCATGAAATATGGTCTTAGTATCAGGTAGGGTTTGAGAGCACCAAGGGAGTCCTTCACTTGTGCAATGCTTTCTCTCACTCCCGTGTGTTGTTTTGCTTAGGTCAGAAAATGTGTATCTTCAGTGATCCTAAGAGCTATGTGCAGGGTGTGACCTGGGACCCTCTAGGGCAGTACATCTGCACACTCAGCTGTGATAGGTAATGTGCATGTGTGTCTGTGTTTGTCTTTACTGAAAGTACTGAGCACTGAATCCCATTGTAAGTACTGAGCACTTAATCCTCGCCTCCCTTTCAGAGTTATGCGAGTGTATAGCACACAAACCAGGAAAAGGGCCTGCAGTGTGAGTAAGATGACATCAGGACCCACTGTGGAGGGAGAGGTCAGTGTAACCAAACGATTATATGTCTGTACTTTACTGTCATAGGAATCTGCATGATCTCCAAACGTGTGCAGGTAAAGAACTACAGGATGTTCCACGATGACGGTATGCGGTCGTTCTTCAGACGCCTCACCTTCACACCTGACGGATCTTTCCTCTTCGCTCCTGGTATGATTGTTGGTGTTTTGCCAGCGATGAGAAGGAACCTGTTTATTTTACAACAGCAAGAATCCACTTTACACCGCATGCATATGTGGATTTGGGGGTGTGATGCATTTTTTTGTGTGTATTTTTCAGCTGGCTGTGTGGAGGCAGGAGAAAATGTGACAAACACCACTTATGTCTTCTCTAGGAAGTGCTTAAAGAGGTGTCGTTTTTGTCATTATTACTTATGCCTTCAATAGGTGACAGTGCTGTTACTGTGTATGCCTGTTTTACAGTAACATTTTCAACTTAATATCTCCCATACTGACAGATACTGTTGCAAATTTTTCCGTTTTGTTTTGACATTAAGTCCGTTTTATGGTGTAAGTATCCCTGGGCCTTTTTAAAGTGTGTGTGTGTTGTGTCTCACAGACCCACAGCCCATCTGCCCTGTCCCTCTAAAGCCACCCTAGCTGTACGCTGCTGTCCCGTCTACTTTGAACTCCGGACCAAGAAGGAAGAAGGTGCGTCTCCCCGTCATCTCTCATTATTACTCATTATGCTGAAGTATAAGTGAATGCTCATCTATAACTGGCTGATATCTATTGAAACCATATAGGTTAAGTTGTCACTATTCTAAATTCAGCATCTATATGCTCGTCATAGGAAACGTCAGTAGACCATTAATACACTTTTTTGTGTGGTCATATGCATACACTGGTTACAAAGGCGCTGGGGTTGATGGCCGATTTGGGCCTTATCTAAGCACATTATGTCGATTCGTGTCAAAAGAACGTCCCCAAAATAAGTGTGCAGCAGAACATGGCAGGTATGGCTAGTGTGCCTATAGTAACCACTACTTAAATACACTCCAAGCTGCTGTTATATAACTTTACCACAGTGACTGCAGCCCACAGAGTTTCTAATACCATGAGTTGGGAAAATTGAGGCGCTGGGTCAGCCATTATCTCTTACATAATGCAGGTGGTGAAACAGGTTAACTCTTGCTTTTTGCTCAAATGTCACCATGGTGTAAACTTGAACACAGTCTTTTCGCCATCTCTGTGCTTCCGTTCTGTTTTCCTTAGATGGGTCTCTGCAGCCCCTGCCCAATATATTCCGGCTGCCCTATCGGTTGGTGTTTGCTGTAGCATCTGAAGACTCCATCTATCTCTATGACACCCAGCAAACACTGCCGTTTGGATACGTGTCCAACATCCACTACCACACCCTCAGCGACCTCAGCTGGTAACACACATGCGCACACACACAAGACCCCACACGCTCTCTTGCGTCACTAAAAATGTACTGATGGCTGCTGCTTCTCCCACGTGCCTCCAGGTCCCGTGATGGCTCTTTCTTGGCGGTGTCCTCAACGGACGGCTACTGCTCGTTTGTGTCCTTTGAGGAGCTGGAGCTCGGCACCCCTTTGAAAGAGCGCCCCCTGTTGGACGCCATCACCCCAGTCAGTGGGGAGGGAAAGAAGCGAAAGCGTCCCCTAGGCGGCGGGCGAACCGCTTCACCCATGCCCCGTGCCAACACGCCCGTCACCCAGGACAAAGAGAAAGAGGTGTCCCCTGCCGCCGTCCCTGTCAAGACCCTCGGTGTTGCTGCTCCTGAAGACAAGCATGGCTCACAAGTCCAAACGGCCAAGCCCCAACCCAGACGTATCTCACTCAGCACCCTGCAGGGTTGGAGCAAATCCAGCACTTCCAAGTGCCCCACGACCCCAGCTGCTCCTGCCCGCGGCGTAATCAAGTCCGCGCCCACCACTCCTCTGTCCGGCCAGGGACCTCTCGCACCCCAAACTGCACCAGACACCCCCCTCGGACCCATCACCGTCAAAAACGCCACGGTGCGTAAAGGACCCACCCCAAGGTAGGAGCACATTTTGGTACGTTGCGCTTGCCCCGATTTAGTCTTTGGCTGCATCAAAATGACTTTTTTTGATAAATGTTTAATTGGCATCATTCATGAAATGGCCACATCAGGGAGAGTTGCCCGAGTTCGGTCAGAGTCCGTTTGATGAAAGCAATCTATGACGGCTCAGGGCTTCAGTAAAGGCGTCTGTTGGTAGCAGGAAATGTTCATTACGTTCTGCATGAAACTGAAAATGTGGAGCTTTGTAACGGGTCATGATGGTAAAACGCATTGACTACATTTGTTTTTATTGGTGTATGCTTGAGACATTACTGAAATGCTCCTGTAATGACATTCATTATACGAGTAGGGTGAAAAAAAAAAAAAAAAACCAAAATCACCCAACGTGCGTGCTGTTATGAGGTACGTTATACAGCCACCTTAAATCACTACACCTAATATTCTCGGCAGAAATGAGCAAGAAGCTGACCGGGAGTGGGGTGTGTTGTAATTGTACACAGGATAAGATGTCAAATATCCTGAGCCAAGCAATTTCACACAGGATCCGGTTCACTCGCGTCATGGTACCGAATCTTAGGTGTGCTTTCACACACCCGGTACCGGACTCCGTTAGACCTTGGTGCAGAACCTGCAGTTGCATCTATGCACCGTGTGTTCAACGTCACTCCCCATTGGTGGGCTGACATCCGTTTGCCCCTCTGTGTTACCCAGTGGTGCAATATACATTCAAAAGGCAGTTCCTCTCATTTATCTGTAGACACCAGTCTGGAATGCAATCTAAAAAAAAATCTACAGTTTGACACTAACGGACAGTTTGACATTTAACAGCCATGACTTTTTCTGCATTAGATTGTCAAGACATTTGAGTTCTTGCTACCGTCGTCATGTTCTCTAGTTGACCGTACAAACATTCTCATTGAAAGTAAGATTTGAGTGCATATTTCTGTAGTCCCTAAATAGATTCAACAATGTTTGTTCTGCCTCATTCTTTTCTCTTGCTGTCTTTTCTTTTTTTTTTTTTCCTTTTTCCTTTTTGTGTTTTTATTGTAGGCGAATTTCACTGACACCTCTGATTCCCACATCTCCAGCTTCCTTGCAAACTGCTGTCACTCCGTCTTCCACCAAGAAAGCCAAACATGGTTAGTTGTTATTAAAATACGCCTCAGGCTGTTAGCTCTGGTCCATTTTAAAACATTTTTTTTTACTCTTCCTCAAGTAAACAAATAGCTGCTGGAAAGCACTATGTAAACAATTACCATGCTGCACGATGTTGGTGAGAAGTACCTATAAATCACACCAAACTTGTGCTAACTGCTGTACATGTGTGTGTGTATATGTAAACCTCTCGTTTGGTTCAGAGAGACCGTCCCCTCCGACTGACCCAGTGTGCAAGCCTCCTGAATTCAAGCGGCCGAAGACCCACGGAGCCGTAGGCCAGAGCGTGGGCACCGGAACCTTGGCCCAAAGTAGTGAGCCCTCGCAGGAGTCTAGCGTGGAGTCCAGTGGTGGGCCCGTGGACCCTTAGGTGGTCTGGAGCAGTAGTGGACCTGCCGCAGGTTTCTTATCCATGCTTGCTCGTGTGCTCATGAACCAAGGGTTTCTTTAACATGCAGGGGGTCAAGGTGCACGTGGACTCGCACAAATACACGGACTCGCACCTGACCAACTTGAGACTCGCCACCAAACCTTTAGATTTAGACTTTGCCAGCTTCGTGATGAATTTATTTATAATTTTAGGGTTTTTGTGATGTATTTCTGTTAGTTTAAAAGCATTTATAAACTGTAAAATGGTAAGATTTTCATTATTTTGCATCAAACTGTTTCATATTGGTTTCAAAGTGGGATTTACTGAATTGGAATAGAAGCCTTAGACGAGTTTTAAGAGTTCTTGTTTGAGAGTACAATTCACAGCCTAGTTCAGCAATGAGTCATCGGTCTGCAGTAGTGGCTCTTAAACCGGGTCTCGCTCTGTTCTCGGTAAGTGTTGGCGGTGGCATCGGCTGAACCACTCTGTGAGAAAATGCTGATTAGAAAGTGAACAGAGACGATTGCTCACTGTGGTTGTGCTAAAGCCACCATGAGAAGGAAAATCCGTGAAAGCCTCCAGGTTTCAGAAGGACGAGTTAGCGGTTCTGTGGACAGGACTTTAAGACTGGTGTTTGACATCAAATAATGGGACCTTCGACCTGTGCTGTGCTGTGAGGCTTTGGTTAAATGAACATATATAAAGTTTATCTGTTATATTCATTAAAGAATTTTGTCTCATTTGGATTTTGAAATGTTTTAAAGTTTTTCTGATATGGTTGATGACCTCGTCTAACAAAAGGTGGGGGTGTAACCCTAGCTAATGCGCCCGAGCAACAATAATTCACAAAGTATGATTTGTTTTCTACCTTTAGATTTTAATAGGGGTTTCTGATATGTTGTAAGAACTGTATAAAGATTTTGTAAAATGACCAGCATTCATTTGTGGCTTTTACTTCCCATCACCAGGTTGCTTAAAATAACATTTCCTCATCAAGGAGCTGTGAGCAAACTAATGCAGAACCTGTGATTTTCTGCTCATTTTGGTTTCCGTTAAATATGAATGTTTGAATTATGGCTAAACAGCATGTTGTGTTGCATAAGTCTGTAGCACAATAAAAAATAATTCGGTGGCATTGGACTTCTAATGAGGGATTTAAAGACCGGCTTTAATCAGTATGTGTGCAGACTCTCACTTTTCATTTTGAGTCATTACTGGAAGTCCTCTTTTCCCACAATCCTCTTTTCTCTCTTTGTGAGAGGTTCTGCTTTGAAGTGCATCTTGGTGCAGACAAGCTCATATTTCCCACCCTTCTTACCTCGACACTTGTTCCAGTACGTCTCAAACTTAATCCAGTAATCTTTAAGTTTTAAGCCAACATGGTTACATTAAACTATTAACCAAATTCCAGGACTGGTTTTGTGTTCCAGGTTCAGACTGGGATAATATAACCCCGTCCCTAGACTGTTTTAGTGTTTCATTCTGTTCTCTGGCCCATGTTCGTCCTTCTCAATCACCTGTCCACACCAGAGCTACAGTCAGTCTGGTGGGGCTTAAGAAGGCTGCTAGTGTGTTATATTCTCAAACCTCCCAGGGTCTGTCACTGCATTGTTGCCCAGGAACAGATTCCACTCATTGCATGTGAGACAGAAATAATTGTTTATGATGAAAAACAAGAGCAGAGAATAGATAATGCATCTATTTATGCTATTATGCATCTATTTATGCATATATTATGCATCTATTTATGCACATTATCTCCTTTTATTTTATCCATAATCACATGATTAAACTAAATTACTTTAAAATACAATGCAATTGACACATCAACTATAAATGAGGAAAAATGCATATAGATATTAGCTAAAGGTTGGCTAACCAACAGAAAAATGGTGTTTGGTGTGAGAAAGTATGACCCTCTACTTACAAAGGGGGAGTTACATGCACAAGGTTGCTGATATGGTAAACTGTGTGTGTGTGTGTGGCACAAGAGGGTTTTCCTGCTAGATTGCTTAGTAATGAGCTCGTCAGGAAATGCATTGCTGTTATTTACAGTCATCCCTTCCCTCCGCCATCTTCTGTGAGCAGCAACCTTTTCAAATGGTTCATACGGTTTTCAGCAGTTATTCGAATCATTCTGCAGTAATTTGACCTTGGGAATCAAGACGTACTTCCTTTTAAAGAGTACTGCCAGTGTATTTATGTGCAAATTCAGCTAGTTTATGTTGATTTGCTGTTCTTTTTTTCTGATCTACCCTGTAAAGGTTAAAAGGTTACAGGCGGCATCACCTGCTCATACTAGAGATCAGTAGGTCGTGCATTCTAAGGATAACAATCGGGATTAGATTCAAGGGTGGCAAAAACAATGCTTGCTGACACTGGCGCTACTTCATAGTCTATCATTTCTTTGCCTCTGGTAAAATGAATCCTAGTGTAGGGATAGATCACACCAAGCAGGCTGACTAAAACGCCTGGAACAACTGATTGTTCCAAGGAAGGTACCTTTGATATCTTTCATGAAGTTAGGGTTCCAAATAGGGTTCCTGAGCAGGGTAGACCTGTAAGTTGTATCCTGAGGTAGTGTGGCCACCTCTGAGTTGATTCCAAACTCTTTACCTCTTTATATTGCAGTGACCAATATGAGCAAATAGGGGATGATCATGACATAAAAATACAGGTATGAACAAGTCTATCTCTGTTACACAAAACATTGTTTAAGCTGTATTGTTTGCAACAGAATGTGGAGAAACAACAGCTGTAACACTAACAGGTCCTTTCAAGTTTACAGATTTGAATAAAAGTGGATGTTTCACACCTGTTTGTACCCACAGACTTCAATGGTGGACAAAATGGAGAACTGAAAGAAAGTGGACATTATGGAGTGTTACACTTCCCATTGCCTTAATGGCAATGCATTATGTTCCCAGATAAACTGTCCTCAGAACGTTCTCCCAAGAGTGCTGGTTACTTTATTGCCAAAAATCCACCACATGCAAATGAACCGTATACTCCTTTGTCAAGGACACGCAGACAGTGCTGGTGAGCAACCCCCTCAGATACACCTTGGAGTCTGATTGGTGAAAGGGTGACGTCACATATATTCTGCACTCGCTGGAAAGACAAGCCAGTGAACCGTCCCAGCCGGGACAAGTGGATGCACTGCTCCCACTACCCAAGAACCTCCCACTCTGGAGGAGAAGCTGCTGGATCTTTGTACAAGGGAGTAAGTGAAAACATAATGGGAACATGTGCCAGTGAGTGAAGTGCTAGTATCCTTTCCTTGCTGAACCTCCACTGCCTCGCACTGATCCAAAGATGTTTCAAAAGGCCGGAAGAAAGAAAATGAAGATTGCTATCCAAATAGGGATAAAAACATATGTAATAAATTACTGTTCAAATACTCACCTTAATAGCTCATCGGCTAAGATGTTTCCCCAACATAGAAAACCTCTTTCTGCTTTTGCTGCACCAATATTTAGGGCTTAATGTCACATATATACACATAAATGCTAAAGCATAACCCTAAGTCATATTCCAAGAAGTTAGAATTGGTCATAATAGTATAGTACAATGATCCTACACAGTTATTCAAAGTTATTATCGATCAACAGTTTAATGTTGTGACCAAACGGCAAAGAAACCAAAGTGACCAAAACATTGGAGTGGCTATCAGAAAGCCCTAACCTGAACCTCATATAAGGTTGTGGAGTGAAATGAATAAGCATGTTAAATCAAACAGAGTCACTAATCCTCGGTGATTCAATCAAGGAGAATCACTGATTCTCAACGAGCATACTTATTCAATTCACTCCACTGAGTTACACCAGTGCTGTAAGGAGGAATGAGCAAAACCACCAGCAAAGTACTGAGTAAGCTTGTGGAAAGTACTGAGTATGCTTGTGGAAAGTACTGAATAAGCTTGTGGAAAGTACTGAGTATGCTTGTGGAAAGTACTGAGTAAGCTTGTGGAAAGTACTGAGTAAGCTTGTGGAAAGTACTGAGTAAGCTTGTGGAAAGCCAGTTTCCTTCAAAAAGCAAAAGTCACCAAACCTAAAGCTACTGAATACTACAGATGGCCAGATTCACAAAAAAATGTGCAGCATCGCTGTGTTGCATAATGTGCAACATGGTATTTTATTCATAAAGCATCAGCGCACTGGTGCGACTTTCTGCTGCACCTCTTCTCTATGAAAAACTAATCAAATTCAAGATATAAACAATGGTGTATTTATTAAAGACCCACTGCAAGTGCCAGTTGCTTAACTTCGGTCATGGCGTTGAGTTGGTTTCTGTACTTACTCTAAATCATGGCAGAGCAAAACAATTTTATCTAAATTTGCCACACTTAAATTTGCATTTGTTATGGTAAATGATTCTGGCATTCTGTGAACCTGTTCTAGCAAGTCTAACATCTCCAGCCATATCAAATAATTCATAAACTGATTCTAAACGTATAGCCACTACTGGGGTAAACAGTGAATCTCTTCCTGTACATACCAACACAACACACAGATGCAATAAAAGATGATTCTCAATTAAGTCTTAACATTTTAATCTGCACCTCTCAGATAGTCAGTATGCCTGTCTGACGTACAATCATCCAAAAATTCTAATCTGCTGCCTCAGTACAGTGAGCAGTCCACACATGCTCCTGCTGCACACTGAATGCTAATTCTTAAAAAAAAACGTTACAGTTTTACGTTATAGGAATTATATGACATCCTTTCTAAGATTTCTAAGATTAAGATTGTCTATGACAATACGTTTACAAATTTACAACTTTTAGAATTTAAAAACATTGCATGTTTCTTAGTATAGCTATGCCTATCTATCATCTAGAGTTTTCAACAAAATGTTGATTATTTGTCATTGTTGTTCTTCTTGTTGATATGTTATATTATATGTTATATGATATTAACTTATCAACATTATTTTTAGTTAGAAATCCATTTATCTAGATATTTGATTACATTTGGCCCTTGGAATTTGTTTTTAAACAGAAATCTTAACTGAGGTACCCCTAAGTGCACGAGAGGGTCAGTTTTTGCAATAAGCATAGATGTTTATTATATATTTATTTATTTTGCCATATTCTCAATTGTTTTCTTTTTCTCCTCTGGGTCCGATACATTCTTGCGGCCTGAGCGTTGTGATTGCCTTTGTCTCAATCCCCCTAAGAGGATCACCAAATCACCCTGTAAGGAACCTTGAACGCTAGCTGATGGGCTGTTTGTTGTCAAGGGGTTTACATCCGGGATATTCAACAGGACATACAGGATATTTGATCAGAAGTTGACTGAACAATAGGACAGTCTTCACTTAATTCCTGGCACCTTCTTGTCTGTTGAAGGTGGGGGACGCTAAGATTTGACACCTTTTGGTCTGACTGGATTATGCAAAGGACAGCGAAACTTTCTGGGACATTCCTTTGAGTCCACAAAGGAGATGAAGAATTACAATAGGCACCTGTACTGAAGACCAAAGCCTGCATGTCTAATGAGCCTCAGTGGGTCATTTAGTAATTGCTCCCCTGAAGGACCTGTGGACTTGCGGAGGCCCACACTGTTCCTTGGATTCTCCAGTAGTATCAAGGGCGAAAAGCAACTGGCTCTCAGGCTGGTTTTACACATCTAGCTGAATGTTGTGAGTTTCATTCAACATCATTTCCAAGCAACTTGACAGTTTTTGAGACATTTGATTTCTCTGATATTTAGCCAAATTCGCAGTTGTCAATTTTTATATATCAGTTTATATATTTCTTTCATAAAGAAAGTAATACAGAAAGTAAATGTAGAATGTACATTTATCTAGTTTGTTCTTCTGTTATGGTTCAAGCATTCAGAGTTGTTCTTCATGACGCACTCATTATAACCTAGAAGCACTGCAAGTTCAGCGAGGATCACATGTTTTGATCTTCACTTAAGTAATAATCTTCATCTTTAGGAATTTCTGTGCCGTAATAAAATTAGGGGATGTTAAAAATGGAGAACTGGAATAACCCAGCTATGTAAATCACAATATCGGACTAACAATAAAGGCTAATGCAAGCATCTGTTTAAACAGCTGCTTACATTAGCATTAATTAACAATAGCTATAATAGAAGCAATAGCTATGAGAAGCTCATGTTTGTTGTCATGGTAACTAATACACTGACAATCTATCAGTCTTACATAAAATCGGGCAAAATGATTTAACTTTGATATGGTGAAATCATTTGTTGGAAATGATATTCCACATGATCATGTAATGTGATATCAGCGTTTTGATTGGCTGCTTCATCTAACCCTAGTTAAGATGGAAACAACCGTTACTGAATTTTGAACTTTTATTTTTTATATCTGAGGATATCACTGGATGTCCTTGTATACCTCCAGCTAGGCAGGATGAGGCTGTTTCGCAAGATCTGTGTTTTTGAAGCTCATTTGCTGTTCATCAGGTTTACATCATGGTGCTGTTCATCTTAGACAATCACTTTAATAGCCTATAGGTCTATGGTGAATAGCTTGACACCTTGAGGAAATACACTGAATTTTAAATGTGAATAAAGCATTGAAAAGTTCCTGTCAATTTTCCTGAAAGCACAGTCTTGCTCAGCCTCCCTCTGCCATGCATAACCTCACCTGGGTGCTCTGTAAATGTTCACCTCACTCTCAAACATCTGTCATGACTCAGAAAAAAATGGATGCCAAGACGAGCATGAATTCCTGCCCTGGTTTGGGGTGCTTGGGCCCATTTTGAACATCTTAATTACTGTTCTCATCTTTAACATCCTGTATTCAACACAATCAGTATTCCATCACACCTTCTGTCTGGCTTTAATCGTTTGCCATTGGTTTTTCTGACCTACCTTTTTCCTCTGCATGTTTGGAAGGCTTTTCCACAATCCTACTTTTGTATTTTTCATATCAAAGTCTCCAGAGGAGGACAAACATTCCTTCTAAGTCTGACTGTCCTCAAGGCCTTTTGCCTCCTTCCTGTCTCAGGAAGTTTTTCTTTGTCTTTGTCACCTTTGGCTGGTTCATTAGGTGTCTAGCCCAGAAAATCTGTAAAACTGCTTTGTGACAATGTCTGTTGTGAAGACACAGACACACAAAAATAAAACATAACCCAGTCCATTTTGTAAATTCAGAATAACAGAAGGTACCTTTAAATATATGACACCTAGTATGATCTCACATATAACACTTCTGCATTTGTTTACACTTTTCTGCCTAAAAGATGCTTTTCTATCATTTTTTACAGACGTATTTACTCAATGTAAGAATGATACTAACCTATTTATTGTCACCTGAATGCTTGTTTAAAGTTTTTCATTATCACATTACTGAGGTGAAAAATGGGTCACTGAGGAGGAACTAAAGGCCTGAAAATGCTCTAGAAACAATATTAATCACTATGCACAACATTAATCACTCTAATGCTCCACACATCTGGTTTCATTCAATGCAATAGGGTCTTAGTTGAATGTTATTCAGTAATGTGATTACTCCCATTCATGGCTCTCATCTCTATTTATTGTACTAAAATACCGGGTCCTGCCCCAAATGTGACCTTCACCACACTAACAATACTGTAGCAACCTTGCTCTAACCAACAACCAAGAAATGAGCCTTGTCCTCGGCCATCGTATGTGGGGAAACAAAGGGGATTTGAGGGCTTCTTTATCCTGGTGTCCACTCTTCCCAGAAGCTCATGGGACCCTATGTGTTGAAGAGGCCACAGTCAGAGAAGGTACTCAAAAGGTATGTGACAATATAATTTGAAGTGATTTCTCGATGAACTCTTTAATCAAAGGTTATGCCATCCCTTTCTTTCTAGACGTGTTGAAATAGATGTGTTACTGCAATAGCAGCTGGCTCAGGGAATGTACCACTTGAGTTATCCATCTGCAGTTCCATGTAACTTAACCTCTATCCTGAACGTTGGTTTATCGGTCACGGCTACATTCTTTTTGTGTTCAACCCTGGGTATGCACAGAAAGCTAGCATGTGATTTAAATCCCACTTGGGTATATCTCAAACACATAAAGATGTGTGAAGGCTGTTGTGTGAACTATAATTAATAAATAGTTAAAAATAAAATACATTAAAAAATGTTGAAATTAATGACATTAAAAAGGCAACAGTCAGTATAATCCCCAGAATGCCCTACTTTATTGTTGCTATATTTTGAGCAACCTGTCTATAACACCCAGATACAGCACACAATGTTTTTTTTGTAATCTATCTGTCAAATAAATGTAACAAATAACACAGAGATTCCACACTTCAATCTAGTGGTACATTTTAAGCCTATTATTTGTACATGGTTCATGGCCAAATTATGAGAATTTGTGTTTTCCTCATTTGATTGTGTAGTCTTAAGAAACGGCGACCATTAAATTTACAGTCCATTGCTGAATAGATTTACCATCTGAATATAGACCTACTACTATTTGATGACTAGAACACATGTATGTAGCCTTAGATTACCTGTTAAAATCTATTTTTGCCTACATTTGATCAACTAAAATAAATAACTTACAGTAAAACAGCCGATAAAGTCAAATGTATAATTCTTCGGGCCAAACTGAAATAGAGACATTTCATGTGATATGTGAGGGGTGAAAGAGGAGAAGCCTAGATGAAAAGATGCTAAATTAATTAATAACATCAAAGAAGCTTTGTAATCTGTCCATCGTGCGTTATAGAGAAGGATTACAGGACCACGATTGACTAAATGTAATCATGGCCTATTATGAAAATGAGAATAGAAAACCTCGAAACGAAGCGAACACAACATCTTTATCTATTCCATAATGATAAACTTAACAGGGTTCACTTGGTAAGCCAGCGCTGACGTCAACAACCTATCTTGATCTAGAAAAAGTGGGGGGAAAACAGACGCGATTGACTGACAGCCTCCTAGACCAATTACATCGTCTGTAGTAGCGGCTCTTTAAAGAGCCTGCTAATAGACATTGACGGAGGGAGGGGAGAGACATTGGGCGTCGAAGAGAAGTTAGGTTGACAAATGGTTACCAACAGAAGGTTACGAGTTAAAAAATTGGATTATTTGATCATCTGACTTGCTTTACATTGCTTAGACGCATACAGAGCGTTTTAGTCGGGGGAATCGCGGAAGATATTATTGTTTCTGAAGTCAGCCCCTCCTGTTTTGATGTGCGCGGCGTTCCGGGAAGACTCCTACCCCCGCGCATAGGTCGTTGGACTCCCGATGCTGGCGACAGATAGCTGCAGCATGTTGCTACCGAGTTAAAAGAAATCACAAGTTACACGAGAAGGGAAGACGCTGTTTGCTAGATGGCTACATGTACTGATATCGGAACTGCGGATCATAGAAATCGATAGCCCGCCTCAGTCTGTTTTTAGCTTAGTTGATGTTTTAGTGTCAGTGCTAGCCTACATTGTTTCATTTAGTAGAGTTATTAAGAGAATAAGTAGGCTAGCTGCAAGCCACCTGGAAAACCGTAATTTAATATTAATAAGAGATTGGCGCGACATTTCTGTGGACCAAGGAATGCAATTAAAACACAATTAAGGATCTGTTTTTAATCCATTTTGATCTATTAGTAAGAGGCAGCAAATCTTTGGAAAACTTTATTACGAGTTTATATTAAAATGTGTTTTTTCCTCTGACGGATGTCTTATGGATTTTGCATATTTTGCTTGAGGTTGGATTTGATGGCACTTTGATATCTACTACACTTTTGACTCATGCGATGGAATTGTCTTGCGCATCAGCTGCTCAAGAAGATGGAATTTACTCGGAACTGCGACAGCTTGCTCAAAGCATTTGATCAGCTCAATCAAGCTTCTGATTAACCTCTGCTTTTATGTAAGACTTGCCTATTCTCTATGTTAGTAGGCAGTTGTCCCGGATGACTCAATGTTAGCCTATTGTAGTAACTTTTAGACTATTAACTGGCATTGTTGTCTCCTATGTCCGCATCCTACAGACTGCCATAAATAATGAAAAGTTTGTAAAGTGACATTTCGGAGTATCCCTAATAACTAGGGTCCCGCGTTAAGTAATGATCCCAATGTTGTTTGTACTCTTTCAAGACTGTGAAACAAACATAAACTAGGTTAGATTTAGGGGGGGGGAAGGCTTAAACAAGGAAGCCGGTGAAAATGGCTGGTGAATGCACCTACAGTGCGCACTATGCTAGTGATGACACTTTTTGCACTACCAAACACTCAGCGGACAGAGAACAGGAGCTCGCGGGGTATCTCAATGGCGTCAGCGCTGCAAAGACCTGCTCGACCGTCGCGTCTTCGCCCTTTTTTGAAATGATCGGCGGCTCCTTGTTCCGTAAAAAGTTGGAGAAGGGCTGCTTACAGTATCGAGAGGTACTGGCTGAGGACAAGAGGCTCGAGTCAATCGAGGCTTTTCACACCAAGATACCGGGGAAGCTGCACCACACCCTGGAGGACACGTATAGACTGGTAGCGGAACACTACTGGTGGGAAGGTAAATTATATTATTACTACAAAAAATCATTTACTCCTCGTTCAGCCGGTGGTGATATTTTAGAAGACGACCTCCTGAACGCATGTTATGAGTAAATATTTCGCATGATCGCGTACAGAATATACAGTCTTGGACAGTATTGCAGCCAAGTTTAGTCATCTACTGTTTGAGTATTTGTTGCCCCGCAACTTGGTCAACTTTACTCAGACTCGACAGTCACCGTTCATAAGTTATTATTGATCAAAATAAACGCACTAGGATATGTGCCGCCTATACGCCTATGCATCCATGCCTTACGGAATCGGTGAAGAGTGAATGTCTGATATAGATAAACGGATGCACGCGTTCAACTTAGATGAGGACGTCTTTTTCTCCGAATAAAAGAGGCAGCACATTCTCCATAACCGGGAGCTATTTTAATAGCTGAAACACGTATTTCCAGTATGAAATAGAAACTTTTCCTTTCGTTTAGTTTCAGCTTCTGTTCGTTACAACAATCAACAATCTAGTGTCTTCCTTAGAGTAATGGTGGCAACGTGGGGTATTACAGGTCATAGCATCGTCAGAATCAAACCATCAGAAAACAGTAATGTTTAAAATAGTTAAGACACTAGAAAATCTGTGCCACAACAACGAATGCTTAAGCTAGGCCTAAATACATTTGCATTGTTGTTTTGAAGCCTGTCTGTTCCTGTATTTCTTACTGTGATATTATTGCTTCTGTTCTGTTATTGATGTGCTGCTTGCATTGTTTTAGGAATGTACTTTCAGGTCACAGACTTTGTTTTTGGCTGCGAGGAATGTCATCTAAAGCAGACCGAAAAAGCAGAGGTAAGATGTTCGTGTTTGAGAACACTACTGCCTGCGTCCAGCTGGGTCCTGTTTTCTTTTTTAACACTTTAATGACATTGTTCCATCTTCTTCCCCTTCCACATTAGGGCTCAGAAGTGGGCAACATCTCTAGGCTGGTGAAATCGCACAGCCATGGTGTTCTGAGCAAGCTGAACAGCCAGCGAGAAGCAGGACTGTTCTGTGACATCACACTGAAAACCGGCAGCGGCCAATCGTTTCATGCCCACAGAGCGGTCTTGGCGGCTGGAAGCGAGTATTTCCAGGAGTTATTCACTGAAATGGGTTCCACCACTGACCCTCAACCCCATGTTGACCTCACAGGCAAGCACCTTTTCAACAACTTCTGAAACATCTTGAAAGACCTTACTTTTCAGGCACACATTGTGGCATGGTATCTCCCTAGAACGGGGCATTCTCACATCCAGGTGGCTACATAGCATAGAAGGGGATTAGTGATTATCTGATAATCAGTTATGTTGTCAGGAAAATAAAACACTAAACTTCAGTTCCCAAGGAAAGGAGTCTTAAGGCCCATGTTCAGTATGAAAAGAGAGAGGTTATATTGGAAATACAATTCCCCTTTCCCAAAATCAATAGCACTGTCCAGGCAATGGTGTCAGACATCATTTATTAATCAGGCTTTGTTTTGCTTATTTTGTTTCATAGGTTTCAGAGAGGAGAGTTTGCTTGCTTTGCTTGAGTTCTCCTACACTTCCACCCTAACTCTGAACATGAACTCTCTCACGGAGGTAGCTACAATGGCACGCCACCTGCGTATGTGGCCTGCTCTGGAGGCCTGTTCTGCTATCCAGAGGGAGAAAGGGGCTGACCAGCAATGCTCTGACCCACTGAGTCCTGCAGGAGCACTCTTTGTAAACCCTGGTTCTTCCTCCATGAAATGCTGGAGAAGCCAGCATTCCCCTTCAGGAAGGACAAGTGGGTTTGCGAGGATGATGGAGAAGGATGAAGGGGAAGCCTCAGGATCTGCCTGGACCAGCCCCATGCAGTGCAAAGCACACACTGTGGAGGGGACGGATGAATCGGACGGGGACGCTTGTGATCGAACGTTACCAAGTCCGTGCCACACGCAGGCTTTTCTTCATCCCCAGCAAGAGGACAGTGGCTTTTCCTGCAGTCCCACTCGCAGGATGAAACTCATGGACTTCAAATCGCCGTCCAGCAAGAGGAAACCTTGTGCTCGCCCCTCTTCAGTAGTCATCTCCTCGTCTCCTTCCACCTCTACTCGATCCTCCTCCCCATCCCGCCGACTGCTCCGCTCCACTCCAGGGGCAGCACTTGCGTTGCGTAGGCTACTGCCCAAAATTGATCTCTCCTCTAAGAGCAAGAGGAAGTCCTCTTATCATCACCAGATTTACAGGGCAAAGTCTGACTTCCCTCCGGCGCAGTCTAGGGCTCCGCCGTACCCAGTGACGCCTTTGAAGGTGAAGCAGGAGATGGCGGAGGAAGAAGTGTGCAGTGCAAACCTGCAGGATGAAATTCACAGCCCTCGTGCTCAGGAGAAATATCGGCTGCTCACCTTCCTGGGGTTGCAGAGGAAGTCTTTATTGCCCAGTCCAGAAGAGCTGTCAGGCTGGGGGCAAAAGAAACGACTTAGGAAGCTGAAGGTGAACGACTACTCTCTCACAGTTCGACGCAAACCCCGCGCGCAGAGTCTAGGCCGCTGTGGAACTGGTCTGGGAGACTTGGTGGGGGTCAGCTCCTCCCTGTCCCTCTGTGACATGACCAGAATGGATCTTCTGAAGAAGGAGATGAAAGCAGAGTCGCAAGAACCCCAGGACACCGTGGAAAAGAGGGCAAGGAGGAAGAATGACAAACCTGGGCATGTGGAGCATTTGAGTGTTAGGGCCACGCGCAGCCGTTCACTGCTGCAGGGAGACGCTAGGGGCCTTAAGACTGAACGTCCCCTTAGAAGTAACACTAGTGGCCCAAACAAGACCATAACTACAAAGGGTCAAAGGGTCGCAGGACAACAAACCCATGTTGCCCCAAAAAGGGCAAGGACGGTTAGGACAAAACAGGAGCCCACTGAACACGCCATTTCACAACCTGCCCCCTACCCTGGCAGCGCCCACCACTGCCAGGGTCAAACAGTGGCACCTCGAAAAGCCAGAGCTCCGAAGGCTGCTGCGTCAGTGGATCGGCCGTTAAGGACGAGTACCACCAAGTCGAAGCGTCAGTTGTGCTACAATGTTGGGCGTACAACAACAGATAAGTGCAAAGGTTCCAGGAAAAACAAGCCGGACAAAAACAAACCGGACAAAACCAAGCACGCCTGTGACCGAGAAACGGTCAGACCACCAGCCCAGCAATGCGGAGCGAGTAGAGGAGATCAGGTCCGACAGATCAGAAAGAGCATGGCACAAAGAAATGGAACTGGGGGAAAAGCTGAAGTTCTCCATGGTGCCAGAAGCTGGGATGCCTCCAGTACAAACTACCAGGACTACCACACCAATCCTCTGTATAGAGCCATTAAAGAAGAGCCAGCAGACCCCATACCCCTGACCCCGCCCTTTCCAACAAGTGATGCCTCTGACCTGGGGAAACGTCAGAGTAAACCCCCTGTCAAACTACTAGACCAAGGTTTTCTCTTTGGCCTTTGCCGGCCACCGGGTGGAATTAAGAGGGAGGAAGAGAGTGTGGACATATGCTTGACCCGGTCTGTCTCCCATGGCAGTGCTTCCCGTAGCGACACATCACCTGGCCTTGTCAGAAGAGATCGGATTAGTGCAAGAATCCTGCCAGACCGAACAGGTCTAGATGGGCCGCACTGGGCCGGCCTCGGCAACAGGTCGACACTCTTTTCTCAGAGGATGCTCCTCCGAGTAAAAAAGGAAGAGGAAGAGATCGGTGAATCACACCGACCAAAAGCCATCAGAAGTTCTGCTCAGCACAACGATAACAAGAGGAGCTGCAAGGTGAAAACAGAACCACCAAAGACAAAGGTACCACAGATCTTAATTTACAGGGTGTTTCAAGTACGGAAACACCCACACAAAATCAAACAAATGTTAAGGCTGTCATTCTGATGAACTTTCAGCAAAACATCTGTCTGAATACTAGCACAAGCAACACCAATTCTGTCGTTAAGCTGAACAACATTCTGTATCTTCAGAGTATATTAATTTTATATATATATATTTCTTTATTTTTTTCAAAAAGGTGAAGAAATTGTATCCCGTGAGCAGCCGACATACCGTCATGCTGGAGTCTATCCGGCGTGCTCGGTTTAAGCAGGTGAAGGGTCCCTGTGGTCAGGGTTCAGGTGGAGCCCACACATGCCTGCAGTGTAGAGCGTCGTACAGGGACTGTGACGCCCTCATCATGCACCGCATCAGACATATTGAAGGCAAACACTGGCCGTGCCCTGTAAGTTCCGCCTCCATTCTGCTGTGGAGTAGTTTGAAGTCGACATCTCTGGAGAAAAACGCAGTCCAGGATGCAACAGTTTGAATTATGCTGTACAGTGCTACAGTCTGCATTTCATTCTCTTATTTTCTATAAGAATACGGTAGCAATTTCATCATAGCTAGATTTTTTTTTTCAACACTTTATAACTGGCTGTGTTTCTTGTGAATGTTGATAAGTTGTATTAACAGTTCTTGTGACAAGTGAGAAGTTATTGTGCATGATAACGACACCACAGTACCCATCTGATTTATTTTCCCTTAAATTTACTTCTATATTTTTTTTTACCCTCATCTTCCTCCTCTTTTTCATCTTCTTTGTCTTTCCTACAGTTGTGCAGCAAGACATTCTTCAGACAGAAAAATGTGAAAAACCACATAAGGACACACAATCCTAAACTCTACAAATGCCGACATTGCTTTGCTTCTTAAGGTAACATGCATACATGTTGATGCCTTCTACCTGTTCATACAGTTTTACTGTGGTTTAAGTGATTTACATATTTTCAGTTATAAATTGTACTGATCTTGGTCATGTGCTGTTTGAAACTTCATAGGTGAAGAACGTGGACGAAATAGTGAAGAGGAAGGCTAATTTCTTGAAATATGAGAATTGTAAATATCACAGATATGTTAATTGAGAATGAAGTTCCAGTCTATAGATGTAATAATGATGGTCATTGATATTGTTGATTTGATTTTTCTCCCGTACTATAATTGTAATTGTTATTTAAATAACCAAACTAAAGATGTTTAGCAGTTGCTACAGGTGGAGAACTTGACCCAGTGGTGTTTCTCTCAGGGGTGGGTGCCTGAGGATTGTAGTGATATTTGTAAATGAGGATTGTGTAGAATGTTTTAAAATTATTACTACTATTGTAATTACTGCAATTATAATATTGTTATTATTATTACAGTTATTTTTTATAAATAGTGTAATCTTGAGTGCACTTAAAAAGGTAGCTTTGTTTTTAAACCTAAGAATACTTGTCAGGTGATCAGGTAAGATGGACTGGGATGTACTTGAATGCTCACGGAGGTGGAGTTTGTTGTCTACCCTTTGTTTGTGGTGATTTGTTAACAATATATTAAAAACTAAACAAGAGGGTTTAGAGGCACTGAATCGTTTTCCTATTGAAGAGGAATGGTTCGGGTAAATAAGGAAAGATTTACTGTTGAACACAATATTGTTGATGGTTGTGGATAAAATTGCCAATCTTTTCATATTTTGCAATCTTAGAATAAGACTTTTGTGGAGCATCTTGTCATCATTCTAAATTAAATGAAAGTAATAACCGTTTCTATTTAAAAAAAGGATCTTAACAGGTCTAAATGTGACTTTTTAAAATCATGCAAAGATTTTCAGTAAATCATTGTTTTTGAAGTTACTTTTAAAGGAGCTAATTAGAGACCTCAGATTCAAAGCTTTTTTAGATTCAAAGCTTCCACAGGATATGATGCAGTGAAGTTATATGAAGTTTTAAATGTGGTGATTTTTAATTTTTTCTTCTGAAACCACGGAAAATTTGAAACTGTAAAAAGACCAAAATCAATATAAATAAATTTTTAATTTTACTGTGTAATTGCCTAATATTTTGTCATACCACTGAATTCTCTCATATTGCCAACAGACAAGTCTCGCTACCTTTATTTAAAATGCTACCTTTGCTACAGTTAATTTCTGGTAGTTTATGTACATATATACATATAAATTGGGAACATTTGCATAAAAACAGCTATAACAATCCGGATCTTTGATGTTTTAAAGTCAGGTGTATCATTATTTTTCAGATATAGTCAAATAAGAATATTTGACTGTTTAAAATTGTCCATGGTAAATATACTGGTAAATATTGAGATTTGCAACTGTGTCAGCGACATGGTGGTTAGTGTTGAGTTCAAAATGTATATTACCCTCTTGTTTGTGATCTAATTAAGATATTAAGGCGGAAGTAATTCCTGGTCACTCTTTAATCAAATTTGAAGACAACAATCTTTTTATGTCTCAGTCATTTATTTATCATCCATGATCATCCATCCTTGTACACCACAAAGACTGAGAGTTTCTGAGGGATAATCCCCCATAGATCTCTTTTACATACACACGGGCAATAAACAGATTCCCACCAAAGGGGAATTTCTATTTGCAAAAATAAGTGCACATTCAGCTTTGTCAGCTGTACGAAATATTCTGTTCCTGAGTGACAGATTGCTAATAACCTGATAAATGAAAATATTTAAAAGAACTTTTGAAGCCCATTTTTCTTCATGGCCTATTATTATAGGTCTTGCCCAAAGTCTTTATATTTATGGATTCATGGTAATTTATGATGAAAATCTCCTAAACAACATGTTTTAACATTGAGTTTGATTTTTTAAATCGTAACACAAAACAACTGCAAACATATATTTAAAATAGCTCAAGAAATAAGAATGTGAACAAGGCATTCTGTCCGTGAGCGTAAATTAACAGAAGGCCTTTATACTTGGACATAAAGCAGTATGCATGAGCAGAACAGGTACATGCTGAGACTGAGAGGCGGGGCCATCTGAGGGGTGAGGTGGATGGGGTCATGTGCTCTCCCCACGGACTGGGGCGTCCTGCGTGCGGTTACACAGGTCATGGTAGCTCTCCTTGGACACAGCGTATGTGGCCAGCGCCTGCTTAAACTCTTCCAGAGGACAGTAGACATCACTGCATCCTGGAATCTTCTGATCCTACAGGGACACAGGAGGACAGATTCGGAAGGCAGGGGACGGATGAATTCGGGACCTGTCGAGAGCTGTGCGTATGGAGCCTGAGTGTGTATGGAACTCTCATACCTGACCGATGTAGGAGACTTTGACATAGTGCTGTTCGATCCGTCGGTGCCAGTACAGCTCCAGGGTGATGTCAGCGGCGTACGGCGGCCATCTCATATCGAACACGCCCAGCGCCATCAAGCATGGCATCAGGGTGGTGTCGTGCACCGAGTACAGGAACAGTTTCCTTGCTCCACAAGCACAGATACGTGTTAAAAACAAGCCTGGCCACTGCCTAGTTTATATTCCCTCAACCTACTTCCCGAAACTCAAGCCTGCTAACTCTGTGCTTGGTACCATGACCATGTGTACAAATGAGGCACAAGGCAAGTACAGGGCAGCCTGGCAGACACTGAATGGAGTGTGTTTGCACGCAACTAACAACTTGGATGAATACACCGATGGTGTGACATCTTACATCAGTTTCTGTGAGGACATTTCTATTCTTACAAGAACTCGGATCAAATAAAAAAGGAGCAACTCCAGCGAGCTGAGCAGCAGGTGATCGGCCAACGACCCTCCAACGACATCACCACGTCTGAGCGACATCAACAGCTACAAAAAGCCATTGCCCAAGAGCAGTGGGGAATCGTCAGCTGTCTGATGAGCCGAATACACACCACTGAAAGGTTTGGAAAGAGCCCCCCCCCCCATCCTCACACATCCTTCCACCTCGGCTTCACACCTCATTCAAATCAGAGCAGAAACATTAGCGCCTCTTCCCCAAACTCTGACTTCCACAGCCAACCGCTCAGCATGCACTGAAAATCTGTGGAAATGGTGTGCAGACAATTCCAAAGACAGTCAGGAAGACACCAGAACCAGATGGCGTTTCACCTTCCTGCCGGAAGGTCTGTGCCGAGCACCTTGCATCTGTTTTCATGCAGATCTTCAACAGATCACTGTAGCATTGTAGCTGTTTGAAGTACCTGCCTGCTTCAAATGCCACACAATCCTATTCAGCAACCCCAAAAAATGACCATTAAAGGACTAAATTACTGCAGACCCATCACCTTGACCTCTGTAGGCATGAAATCCTGTCAGAGACTCATCAGAACACCTGAAGGACATAAAAAACCACGTGATGGGACACACTGCAGTCTGTAAATTGGCCCAACAGCTCCATAAATGATGCAGTGTAGATGGGGCTTCACTTCATCCTTCAACACCTCGACCAGCCAAGGACCTATGCAGGAGTTCTGCTCTTGGACTTCCGCTCTTGGGACTTCCACGATAAACTCACCCAACTCAGCGTCCCCGTTTCCACCTGTCAGCGGATCACCAGCTCGCTCACAAGAGAGCAGCAAGTGAAACTTGGAAGATTCACTTCAGATTTTCAGACAATGAGCTTATTTTCTCTTGCCTTCAGACTAATGACCAATTACCACACACAAGCACTGTTGTTGTACCTCAAAACACTATCCTACACTTTTTTTTTTTTACTGTATTTATATTATATTCAGCAATGCTACCTCCTACCTGCCTGCTGTACATTGCACATTAAATGAGCAATACATCATTTTACCACAAAATGTATCAAACAATATTTAATATATTTATTTTAAATGATTTATCATGCAGTCAACATAAGAAATAATAAAATTGCTTTGTAATCCTCAAATGAACAAGTTAATGGTCCATAGACCACATGGTGGGAGCCATGTTTAAAACTCTCATTCTTCCAGGCCACTAGGTGTCAATATAATGGTTGTTTCATAAGAATCATCAATGGAAAAATGACTTATTGTTGCTTTAAATACTTCTGATTCAGTGACTGTGTGAATGTGAATGTGTGGAGAAATAGATGTGTGTGTGTGTGTGTGTGGTTAAACTCAGGTCTGGGTGTCAGTTACTGCGCAGTGTGAAAGCTCTATTGTTAATTATGGTCCACTGAATATAGTGTACTCTGCACTGTATGAACGAAGATAAATTCCATGTACGTGCAACCATACTTGACCAACGAAGCATGACACTGATTCTAAGTGCACCAGTTTTGTGTGAGCGCTGTTTTGAGAACCCAACACTAGGGGGTGACAGTAATCAAATGTCAATGTGGCACATTTAATTCCACTACTCTAATCAAATATTTATATATTGCAGGGTGGCTGTATAAATTATAAGAGTAAACAATATACAATCAGTAGTGAATTATGTGTAAGTGCAATAAAAGAAACCAAAAATATCTAAATATCTAAAAATTAATATGTAAAAATTAGCAAAAACAATTAAGATGTCATTAAAAATAGTAATAAACAGATGGAATTAAATTAATCTCAATTAAGCAGCAATTCTACAGCTATTAAACTATATATTAGAATATGGTTAAAAATATGTAGTCATCACAGAGTCTGAATTTCAAACATTAATTGAAATCAAAGATTTTCTGTTATGCCAAAGGTTTTGTTTTAGCTGTAGATTTGATCACAAACCAACCTGCATCCTGTGCTTTTAAAAAATGGGGTTGGTTTAACAGCTAATTGGGTTTAAGTGTTATATGCCAGTTTATATGCCTTCAACAAAATCAATATAAAACTGATACCCACTGTAAGTGAGGAAAAGTAATGAGAGACACAGGGACGTTCTGCAGCTGTGTGAGGGTATCAGTACCTGGTGTCAGATTAAGGCATAGATGTGTGCATGCACTGCCTTTAGTCAAAGCTTATGAAGGGTATAGCGACAAGTTATTTTTTTGTTTCTTGGACTGCAGTGGACTGGTGTTAAGACAGAAAAGCTCACCTGTCTATATCCTCACCTGTCTATATCCGTGGCAGTTCCATGAACCTTTGTGTCCATGTTGTTGAGGAGTGTATGGAATACAGGACCCACACACAACTGGAGATTCCGCCTGAATACAGACACAGCTACATAATTAAGAGTCTTTAACACTCATAGGTAGCCCTCACAAACCTCACCAAGTCTGATGAAAAGTAAAAAAACAAAAAGAAACAAAATACATTTGAATTCTTCTTTGCTTGTAATGAAGCTAAATCTAAAACAATAAGAACATATTTCCACTATACTAAATGTACAAATATTTGTGAAGGCGTTATTTATTGGCTGGTGTCTTTACATGAGGAAGACTTCACACAAGTGATCTTTACCTTCAAACCTAAACTTGCTGCAGACGCCATCTTGGGTGGCTCACCTGTTACTGGGCTCATAAACATGGCAGATCATATCCACAGCTCTCTGTTCCACTACTGGCTTCCAGTTCTTCAGTACTACAGGATACGGCAGGCCGTGAGTCTACAAGCGCAAAGAGAATCAACATACAGGCTGACCTGATACTTAGAGCATTTCCCTCCTTGTCTCTACTGACTCCAGCACTGTTGGAATCATGTGGTCAGACAGCGTTTTAGATTCATTACACTGAAACATAAATGCGCACGCTAAGCAGTGACCACAACAGGGCTGGCGGTGTGTACATTCGGCTTTGTGTAGAGTGAATCTGCTCAAATAGAACGTGGCTTCGCAAAATGCATCACCACATCATTGAGTATTTAGATTCTCATTTGGTGATTTTAAGACATCTCTGCCAATAATAACATGTTTGCAGATATTGTCTGGCACTGGGTGATGTTGGTTTATAACGTTACGTATTACGCTGACAACAGATGGACGTGTGGTCTCCCCAAACCTCTCTGGCCACCATGTCGTCTCTGATGAGGATGAAGTCGAGACGTCGGTGAGGGCCGACGCCCAGTTCAGCCTGAATGCTCTGGAGATCCGAAGCGATGTTTGGCAACGTGGCCGACTGTGCCCAACGATCACTGTAGGGCACAGAGCACAACCAATCACAGACAGCTTGATCACAGGGTTAAGCCAATCAGAAGAAATGTGATGACAAGAGGACTGGCTGCATGCTGAACAGGGTTTCATGTTCATGTGGAGCTTTCCTTGCATTTCTGTCTGCATGTCTTTGCACTGATCCTTTGTCAGTGAAGCATGACGTATCCCATTGTGAACCGAGCACACACTTTTTTTTTTGACAACGAACATGTGCTGCATGACCCACTTCAACTCCATAACAGGCTCATCTCATCTAGAACAATGACCCGTTTTTTTTTGTTTTAGACTTAATTTGATACACCTACTCACAGCTCACCATTCATCATCGTGCACAGCAGGGTGAGTCACAGAACAGATGCGGAATTGTTTAAGGAACCATCGTATTCACAGATGGGCGCCTATGTAAGGCCACATAAGCTTTGTCTACTAGCACTGTGCTGTGCGAGTGAGTACTGGCTATGTATTATATATATATGCCATTAAAGTGTCAGATTTTGTTTGGAGATTTTCAATGCGAGACAAATTAGGCAAAACAGCAATAAAAAAAACATTAAGATAAAAACAGGTAGTACCCGTGCCGATTATTTTTATTATTTATTTATTTATTTATAATTTTTTATATTGCATTGTTTTCGGTCTTAGCGCACGGAGCTTACCCACTAAGCAGTTTGAGTAGTTTGCATCCATGGAAGTTTGGGTAGAGGATCTCCCTGTCTGCCTCGTCGGTGAAGATAGGCACAGTATCTGGAAGAATAAAGGGCAGAACCAGCACAAGCTGAGGTTAATGCCACGTTAATGCCCTGCCTACACCCAAGCCAACACACACACCCAGGCCAACACACACACCCAGGCCAACACACACACCCAGGCCAACACACACACACAGGACGCTTTACCCGTCTGCTGCTGTTGGAACAGCCCAGCCACCAGACACTTCGCAGATTCGATGGTGCGGACGATGTTGGTCGAGCGAATGCTAAGGAGGAACAGACTTGTCAGCCCGGGTGATGTTAGCAAACGGTTTGTGTCAGAGGAAGGTGATCAAGGGGCCTGCAGGCGACTTACTACACCTCCTTGTGGCTAAAGGAGGGGCTGAGGAACTCAACATCCTGGATGTATCGCCTCCTCAGTCTGAGTCCAAGGTCATAGAGCTGCTGCATGCCCAATGTGGTCAGCTGACCTGGATACGTGCCTCCCTAACAGGGGAGCACAGATCAATGCAACTGTTGAAGGAACTGCTAAGGCACTGCAGACAGCCACATCGGCACTTTAGTTTCAGCTGTTACTGAATGTCACTTCCACATTCCAGGCCAGAGAACTTAAAGAGCTTAAGCAAGAATAATCCACACAATCTTAAAAACACATTATTATCTACTGATCAGTATGTTTATCGTCTTTGTGACAGTATTGTACTTTTTGGTCACACAATTTATACAGATGTTGAAGATTGTACAGATAGTTGGTTCTGCTCTACTGGAAGTACAGTGAGGATTGAAAGTTTGTAAACATTTTAGAAGTCTATATATTTCTGCATAAATTTGACTTTTATCAGACTGTCACACGCATACTAAAAGTAGATGCAGTATTAAATATATATGAGTGGAAAAGTCTCTCAACTTTAAGGATTAGCAGATAATTTGAAGATGAAATTTTAGTCAGGTGTTGTTAACCAATGGGCTACGAAATGCACCCTGTTTTATTTAAAGAACACGGATCTAACAGGTCCCGATCATGTCTGGGGAAGTGTATCATGGCATGAACATGAAGAGTTCTATGGACCTCAGAAGAAGAGATCTTGGTGCTCCACAAGCTGGAATATGTTACAAAACCATCTCTAAATAGTTTGGACTCCACCAATCCAAAGTCAATCAGACTATACAAATAAAGAAAATTCAAGGTCATTGTTACCAACAAAGATCGTGCCAAGAGCAATATTTTAATCACTCCTGAAAATGTTGAAAAAAATCTGTTCTACTGCCACCCACTGATATGCAATACTGAATCATTTTCTTCAATAAATAAATTGGTCTAATATTTGTTATATGTAACTTTTATAATAGCCTCATGTGTTTGATTTGGTTCTTCATCTACTTTTAGATATTTGTGACAATCTGAAGTCAAATTTATGCAGAAAAGGGTTCACAAACCTCTAAATCTTTCACACCCCATTGTAAGTCTGTTGCCTAACAGGTCTGACTTATTCTAGTGAAATACTTCACATAAAATCAAACTGCACAAACACAAATGTATGACTGCACCGACTGTGAGTGTGTTGGCTCTGTAGCTGTCCTCCACAGGAGCGGATGGTCTAGGGCCTCCATTTAGGTCTGTAACCACATAATCAATTTTGGTGTGATCGGGAACCTCCAGCAGATCGGGAACCCATTTTGCCTTCAAAAGACAAGAAAACATCGGCCCAATGTTTAAGGACATGTCCTAATAAAGCATACAGTTCTATTGGCAATGAACCACAATCATCTACACTATGTTCTTAGCAAGCACTACCTCCAAAATATCTGGTATACATTTCAGCGGTGTTCTCGCCCCATGTCTGAACAAGACTTGAACAAGTTTAAGCTCATATGGAGATGAGGACAGGTCAGAACTGGAAGAAGCACTGCCCGTCTCTGCATCTTTCCGAACAGCCTCGGTCTTCTTCTGAGACCAGAAGATTGACCCAAGAACCACTGTACCCACTGAGCCCACACGAGCCCAGAGCGTCCTCATGACGACGAGTCTGTTGAGAGAGTAATGCCATGACACAGGTTAACCAAATTGCTGTTCAGAGTATGCAGAAAATGCCTTAAAGGTGGAGTAGGTAAAACGTGTGTAGAGCTGTGTGGAGGACACACTGTATTGGGGGATAAAGTTAGGCCAATTGTAAAGGTCTGAGATAGAGGGGTTCTGGAATTGATGGAACATTGGGTTCAGTTATTACTGGCACCTGATGTGGTATCTTTTTATGGGTCCCAAATTCCCCGGCGGCACCCCTGCCTACACCACATTTAAACTCTAAGTTCTAACGCTGAAAAAAAGCTTAACTTGGCTTAATGTACTAATTTAAATGTCCTATTCACACACATTAATATTACTACTTCTTATAATATAGCTTCATCCTGTGGGTAGTACTGACGGCAAGTACTGATGGCAAGTAATACGTATGAGAAACGTAGCATTCCTAGGTTGTACATTAAGCGTTGTAGTACATCAATCGTTTTATAATGTCACCAAATCCAAAACATTATAGTAAAAATCAGTCATCACGGGCTGTTTCACTTAAGCTACACAGACAAATTCACTGACAGGTTATGCGGATCTTCATGGCAAAGACTTTGGCTGCCAAAGGAGGCTGAAGTTGTCAGATATCTCCGTCTTCTCAAATATCCTTTCAGTAAGTTAGCATGTGGTTTTGCCGCTAAGTGCACTTGGCTATGCGATTAATGCCCCTGGTCAAACACACAAAGAGGTAATGACACAGAAATGCTGAAAACTGTTACTCACATTTATGACACTAGTTATAGCAGATGCGTCTCTCGAATCCTATCCTATACTCATTCCTGTTCGGCAAACTTTCGGTATTTTGAAAACGCATTAGCCAAACTGAATGAGAAATGTTTGCTGGAATATGTAGTATTGTCTGTCGCTGTCATACAATGTGAAGCGATATGTTATGAGCAAGCAAAAAACTACAGATCCCAAAAAATGTGTAATTACCGTATAACCTCTATTACATGATGGCCATTTATGTTTAGATGTATACTTAATTAGGGTGTTTTTACGATAGGCACCAGTTAAGCAAGACAAAACACAAATTTATTGTCACAGCAGTTTAGTCCAGCAGTCCTACTAAAAATAATCAAATTTGCGTGCACAAAAATAACACCTCCACCACAAAGCCCCTGGTCCCTCACGTACGTAGTGACGAGGATGGTGCTGGTGCAATAATGCAAACACGACGGGTCTTTTTTGGACCTAAATACTGGATTCACTTTAAACGGGCACGCAATTTTAACCCTTTGAGCTTGCTAAAGATAATAGGTACTCTGTACTACAAACACGTCTCTTTCGCTGGTTTAATTTAATTGTTTGAGGTAGATGCTGGGGTCCAAGCACCAGACCTTGATATTTATTTCGAAAATATAGATACGAATATCCTACGAATTTTCTGGGTTTATGCGATCGGTGCGGCCCATTTTTTTTAAAGGTCCCCTATGCCCTAAACGCATAAGAATTAGACGTATGTGTTGCCTTACACTTGCCTGAATTAAATGTAAGACCTACGTCTGCTTTTCTATCTGTGACAATAGTGTATTTAGTGTTCTGTATAGCTGTGTAAGGCTGATGGCAACCACACCTACCCTGGACTAGAACCCAGGTCCGAAAGCAGGTAAACGGGAGCTTTGACCACCGGATCAAAGAGCCAGCTCCCTGGCATAGCAGCCATTCAGCCAGTCGGTGATCATGAATACCTTTTCGCAGAAATCAATCCACATGACAGATAATCCATATGTAAAGTGACAACATTGTTTTATTAGGGATTGAAATATCAGTACATTTTTGAAGGGAAATAAAAACTGTTGTAATGTGTAAATGTTGGCTGAATATTGCAAAATATTGCAATGTCTGAAAAGCAAAACTAATTAACTCATAATCCTACATACACATAATAGGATGATAAATTACATTGCCAGTAATCTCCCCCTCACACATTGTTAAAACAACAAATCATGTTACCCTTATTTTTCCTGCAATAGTGTGTTCGTTATGACATTTTACCTCACATAAAGCCTATTTTATACACATTCATTCACACATTTAGTCACCCACAGGCTACTAAAATGAAATGCTTAAAAAATATCAAAACCCTGGTTTCCACAAAGTTTAATCTAGCAAAAAAAATTACCACGTAGCAGCCACTGTAGTCTAATGGTATTTAATGGGGCTGTACAGCAGAAAATCGGATGTAAGAGTTTGTGACATTGATCAAAGTGTTATCATGCTTTCTGGTTAACGCTCATTGTTTAAATATGTGCTTAAATATCAGTCGTCGGGTTTGCAGCTGTCTCTCCTGATGCTAGTAAGGAATCTCTGTTCTTCACGACTCCTGAAATGTTACAGGCAATGCAAAACCTGTGGTGGTAAAACCGAGGGAGGTTTAACACTTCCCAAAGGCACTTGTGCACGGGGAATCTAGCTGGGTTGGAATTAGCCATAATATATAGACCATAAATATTGCACACTTCTGAGTAGATGTCATGTGCCGACATCCAATTGTTTATGTTGGGTTTGAATCGGAGCGCTTGGTGGCAGGTGTATTTCACTTCAGTCTGTATTCCTGTGTGTTGTGCTCGTTGGAGCATAAAGACAGATAGGACAGGACATTCATGTCTGCTTGTCCTATTTACCTTTGATTTCTAGAAATGTCTGCCAACTTGTCGAGTCTGGACCACCATGCCGAGTAAACTCTCCCAGTGATGTCTGAGATTATTTGTCTTCCCCAGGAAAAAACATTCACATTAGCGCTGCAGTGGCTATGAAACTAAGTCATTACTTGTCACTCACACACACAGGTTTGAGGTCTTTATTTCACAGTGTCGGCTCCTTTAAAGTGTCACTAACATATTGGGATGGAGCTCTTTGGCTGATATGTTCACATGTAGTCTTGACGCATTTGTACAGTAAACTAGGCTGCTTTTGGCTTGACTGCTGTGTTTGCTGTATGGTTTTTGAGGAGAATAAGAGGCTACGGTTGTTCTCACCCTTGACCTTTCTCTGAGGATAAAGTTGCATTGTGCATCAGTGTCTTTTTCCTGCACATACGTTTATTTGTACAGTGTAAAATCTCATCTAAAGCTATTGTTATTTCATCCATGCACTCCAAACTGTGAATGGGGGTCAATTGTTTACAACCATCCATTCATCGAGCTGTGCATCCACACATTGTCCATATATAATTAAGCTCGTTTTTACTTCTACTTATTTCTAATCCTTCATAATTCAGCTCCCCACACTACACAATAGTTTCAATGAAACCAGATTAGGTGCTCTGATACAGATTCTTTTCCCATCCCTTCCTCCTCATTCACTTTATTCTTCTCTACATTATGTCCACTGCCATTTAAATCAGATGTAAGTCATTTTATAAAGAACACTGGCAATACTGTCTTTACATCCTTTAACCATCACTAAAAAAGATGCTCTAAAATGTCCTGGGCTCTGCATTCAGTAACTAAACATTGATGCTATGTGGGCGTGTATTTGGAGGGGAGGGGCTTTGGATTGTCATTTGGACAGAAACCGTGGGAGGAAAGAGAACTTTCTGTGAGACGGTCTCTGTGGTGGCTGGTGCAAGCTAGCAAAAACTCTGAACATTGCTTACAGCAACTTTAAGATGCAAAGTATGTGACTAGAAAGGAGCTGGCCATATAAAATTTTTGTCCACTGCTAGTACCAACAACTCATCAATGACTCTCTCTCTCTGTCTGTCTCAAACACACACACACACATACACACACACACACACACACGCACATACACACACAGAGTACATGCCTCCAGACACTAGCATTTTGTCTGTCTCCTCTGTCCGCCGAGCTGATGATCCTCCTCGTCTCACACAGCGAGGTCATCAGGACGGACTCTGCTACTGCTGGATCCGCTGGTCTTGCTGAGGCGGCGCTTGTCTCTGACGGAGGTGCCATCAGACCTGGGTGTGGAGGGAGAGCTGGGCGACATTTCTGATTGGCCGTAGCGGCAGGGACCTGCCATGGCTGCCGGGTGCCCGTAGCTCATCCGCAGGAAGTCCTCGCCCGCCCCCGGCTCGTCACGGCTGCAGCGGTGCCGCTCGGTGGCGAGGTTGACTGAATTCTGCTGCTGAGCCAAGTGGTTGGAGAAGGGCTGGTAATTCGAGTGCAGAGGATGAAGATGATGGTGATGAAGATGCGGAGGCGATGTCGGCCCTGCCGAAGCCAGGCACTGATCGAAATCCGGAGGCGGCGTGTGCGATTGAGAAGGTTGCGACTGTGGGGTGCTTGGAAGCTCCATTCCGTTGGTTGCCATGACCGCAGTCGCTGTGGAGACAGTCTTCCCACTTTTGTCATAGGTGTGAATATTGCTGTCAGCGGTGCGACTCTCCCTGTACCTTCTAAAGTAACCCTTGCACTTCTTCCAGCCAAGGTGGTAGAGTTCCAGCACGCTGAGGAAGAGAGAGACACCTGCCACCACCAGCATGAAGACAATGAAGACGTTCTTCTCTGTCGGCCGCGACATGTAGCAGTTGACAGGGTTGGGGCAGGGTGAGGTGTTGCAGTGGTACATGGCGTGCAGGAAGATGCCATATATCATGTACTGAATCACGATGAAGGTCACTTCCATGAACAGGCGGATCATGATGCTGAGCACATACGTTTGCAGAAGCGCCCCCTTCAGGCGGATCTTGGCTGGTGCCTCAGACATCTTCTCCTTCTGCTCCAGGTACGCCTTCTCGCCTCCTCCGGCCCCCTCCTCTCCTCGTCCAGGCTCGGCCTCGCACCCGTCCTGCTCCCTCCGTCTCCTCTTCTCCTCCGCCCGGACCGTGTGCATGGCGTGACCCATGTAGATGAGCGACGGCGTGGACACGAACACGATCTGCAGCACCCAGTAGCGGATGTGGGCGATGGGGAAGGCGCGGTCGTAGCACACGTTGGTGCAGCCGGGTTGCTGCGTGTCGCACATGAAGTCCGACTGCTCGTCGCCCCACGAGGACTCGGCCGCCGTGCCCAGCACCAGGATGCGGAAGATGAAGAGCACGGTCAGCCACACCTTCCCCACCGAGGTGGAGTGCTCCTGCACCTCCTCCAGGAAGTTCCCCAGGAGGCTCCAGTCGCCCATGGCTTCCTACGGCCTGGACACCAGACCCCTCTGCTGGCCTGTGGGAGAAACAGGGAGGGTCGTTTACTCTTTCGGTAAAATACGGGCATGAGTTGTCACCCATGCAAGCGCTATTCTTGAATCCATTTTTCTCATGAATAGACTGCATTATGAAGACAGTGAAGTGGTATTGGGCATTTGTAAGGGGACGTGTGGTCTACAGCTGGCTAGTTCTCTTATAAACTTTTTGTCCTGCAAGTGGCGCTAATACTCCCCTGCTCTTCCTTGTTCTGGCTTTTCAGCCTCCTGTTTCATAGGCGCCCCTAACAATGCCAGATCTGTTACATTATCCTCCTCATCCACCCTAAGCACTTTGAAAGCTTTATTAGGCTCTGCGTGTCTGAGCACCTGAGATCATGCTGAATATTTAGTGCATGCTAGTTAAACTGTATTTATGAGAGAGTGGCTAGACTGTACAGAATGCCCACACGGATGAGCGATAGTTTCAGGGTGGGTGGTGGTTGTGGGGAGCTGCCCCATGACCCTCCCACCCAGACAGAGAGCTGCTTCAGACCACCATGCAGCTGCCCCTGTACCCTGCGACATTTGACTGTCTGTGCATTTGTTAGTGTTTGTTTTGATTAAGGACCAGATCTCTATTCAGTGACTCACCACATAAAAAAACAAAAGGGTCATGAAAAAACACTTTAATCTCTGGATTTTTATAATGCCTGAGAAACCTGTTGGTTTCCAGAAAATATTTTGATACAGATTATGCACTACAGATGTTTTACAATATTTCAACATTCTTCATGCAATGATGTTCATATGAATGTACACATGCCAATAAGGGTGTACACTGATATGTATCTGGTGGTTTGTTTTATCGGCGTGCCAATAAATACGGATGTCATAGACCTTTGATTTTTACTAAACATAGAAATGTTAAAGCCTAATGCTCATGTTGTCCAGATGTTGTCAGTGTTACTTAGATACTCATAGATTAACTTGAAGCTATGAGGTCAACTGACTGGACCACTGTCCAGTAGTGGTCTGTTTCCAGAAATAACAGCAGTGTGTTCTGCCCATGCATTCTAATCCTTCCTTTGAGCCATGGTGCAAGACCCCAAATCAGTAATAAAAATAATAATAATAAAAAAATAATAATACAATTATTATTATTATTATTAGCAGTACAACTTTGTTTAACCTTATTTATATAACACCTTTAACAGCATGTAGGTTAAAAAGCATATTAAAAAGCATATTACTGAATTCTGATATAGTTAACAGCTACACTGAAATTAATTTATAACGTATGTAGTCACCACCAGTACAGAAGTGTGGCTGCACTGGTGAGATAACCTGGGGTTTAAAGCAGGTTTGGGATATAAACGAAACCCACATGCTACTCAGAAATAATACTAAAGTAGTACGTACATCTTTTCTAATCAATAAAATACAATTTCACGATTGGCAGAATTATTAAACAATGAATGTTCCCCATTCCTAGCCCACACAAGCCCACGTCTCACAGAAGAGTCTGAACAGACCGTCTGAGAAAGGTTTATGGGTACAGAGTCGATCCCTCCCCGTTGCTCTGTTGGAGCGTGTGTGCAGCCTTACGTATGTGTGTGTGTGTGTGTGTGTGTGTGTGTGGAGTGGCCTTGGTGGGAACGGAATATAAGACGCATCGAAAACAGCAGTGTGACGGAAGTCTCCGTCTCGTTCTCTGCCAGAGCTGCCTCAGTCTCGCCCTTTGCTCTCTCTCTCTCTCCGTTCTGTCCTTCATTCATCTTCCTTTTTTCTTCTCTTAGGAAGTAATCTTAAACAATATGATTTCCTCCAGACTAGCTACTTTAAAGGAAGCAGCCTTCACAGGAATCACAGTGTGAGAGTTCTCATTCCCAGAGAGAGAGAAAGAGAAAGAGAGAGAGAGAGAGGTTGTGAAGGGGGCATAGAGGGTCACTTGCACTAGTCATATTTCAGCATGTCGAGACAATACACCAGACGGCTGAGCCTTATCATGAGACATTTATGAGACAGAGACAAAGGCAACAATCTCTCTCCTGTGTGAGAGGGTGTAGAATAAAGGTGCAAAACACATGTGAGTGTGCACATACACACACACACACACACACACACACATGCGAACACACAGTGAGGCAGTGAGACAACTGGACACATTTGTAAAACGACAGTGTGTATGTGTTGTTAGTGTATGGGTATATATATAAATGTAAATGACATAGCTATGTTGAGTTTGATAGTAAACAATGATGAGATGTATTCAGCCTTTTAAGGCTGTGAACAGTGATGACTAGATGTGTAATATATATGCTATTTATAAGTAATGCAGTTATACCATCTGTTGTTAGTTATGTTTGGTATGTGTTGTTCTGTGGTGATTTTATTTCATGCTTCACACTACCTGCATTATATATTACCCAAAATATGAAACTTTGTAATACACCTGTTTACATTTGCATATCAGAGAATGTAGTGTCTGTTGACTAAATAAATTACTTCAAAGTGCTTAGTTAACAGCAGGTGATCATGTCATGTTAATATAAAGCTTTTGCTCTGCATTTCACAGGTGGACAGTGGCTCTTGTGAAAATTTAAATAGGTCAGTCTCCCCATAATATATCTGTGACCTTTATTAATGACTGCCTGTTTTAACTACCCATTCTAATGAAGTGCAGTGCAATGCATGTTATACTTTTATGTAATTTATGTCACTCTGTTATACTCTGAAGCAATAACAAAAACAAACCCAGGAATAAAGCATAGGCTCACGAATGCTCCCGGGGACCAGCGAGAACGTGACCACAGCAGCCTGAAGCTTTCTGCTCATGCTCTGTGAAAGTGCCAAGATGTGCTGGCGGACACAGCCGTGCTGGTTATCCTCACAGTCGTGCTGCTGTAGTGGGTACACCGATGCCCGCACCATAAGAGGCTTTGTAGGATTTGCACACGAGTCCCACCCTCTACCCTGGGAGTAAATATTTACTTAAGTCCATTTTCCCCCGAACCAGATCGCAGGGACTACCATAACCAGCGTCACACCACAGACTGCGATCGCACTGCATAAGATTGTTGGAATTCGATTGAGGTTAACGTCAGTTGTTCATCCCCAAAATAGTTCCCTGTTACTGGTTTGAGAAGAGCATCACTTCCAGTTAGAGCTTAAATCATACGTGAGGTAGGCGTTAAACTTGAGCTTACTGGGGGAACACTGTGTATATTAAGAGAGAGCAGTTGTTAAAGTCAAGCACCTCTGGGATGAATTAATCGGGCCTGGCCGCTTCAGGTAATGATTGGGTCAAGGGTGAAGAGCCGAGTTTAGCTGTGTCAAGCCAGTGGGGAGACTGGGATAAACCATCACCCGAACTCCCCCATACAACAACAAACAGACACAAACATACACCACCAGTGTCAATGCCTTTGGATCACTGTCCTTTCCTCTTAGGTGGCTATGAGAATGAGAAATGTCCTTACAGGTGGCATACGTAAAGCATCTGCAGTTATAATGTCCGTGCTACTCAAGGGGAGCAGATGCAGTTCAGTGCAGTTCTAATTCTGCAGCTGAAGTACAAAAATTACATTTCAATGTTTATAACCAAAGTCTTCATAAATGTATCTTTATCTACAAAATGATATTTCATTTCTCTGCAATATATATATATTTATTGTCACACTTGTATGTTTAATGTGAAGATGACTTTAGTGTAATTACACAGCCGAATACACAGAGTTCAGCCATTTGTCTTGGTGTTCTCCTTAATGCCTGGCCGTGTCAGAGTTCCTCTCTGGTCCTGCCATTAGAGGCAGTGGAAAAAAAACACACACGAATGGATTAAAGCTGCATAAACTAATAAGACAGACTGTGAATATTGCTGCTGAAGTGCGATGGGAAGTGGTTTATGGTCTTTGTACACAAAAAGCAAACTTCAGTAATCCTCCGTGTACACTCTTCTGCGGGGCGATCGCCCCCGAATCCAAACACGGAGACAGCAGGCGTGTGCGCCTTTCAGCGGCCTACAGCCACGACCCTGGTGTCGCGCATATAAACATTCCTTCCGTTTTTTGTTGATGACAGCAGATAGCGGATGACACAGGAAGGGTGAAGGTTAGCACTGATCTGGCTACCAACCGAGAGCTTCGGGCCGAATCTACACCTGCACCTGGGCTTAGTCACAGAATGGTGTTTTAACATAACAAAAACATAGGCCAGAATTCAGTTTAAGTTCTATTTAAATTCGTATTTTCTGCCAGGAAAGCTTTAAATGTGTGTGAATTTTTAACTCGTATTAACTGAATAGTTGTTTTTTTTAATGTACTGTTTTCATAGGTTTTCATAACTTGTGTGCTAAGTTCATACTGTTCATTATATGCGCTATTTAATTCATCCTGTAATCTCCTGGCAGTAAACTGATGATTTATTAAAGTGATGCGTAATATCTAACAGGTTCATATCAGTATAACTGACAAACAACTGATAAATCTGCAGCTTAAGCTGCGTTTTATTTGTTGTAGTTTTGAGAAAAGAGTTGAAGCAAATTGCTCATAAAATGTCTCAAAAGCCACAAACACGCTGTTACAGATGCTACCTGAGTGACACCCATGACACTATAAGCTTTTAGATTTTTAGGTATACGTTGAGACTTACTTAAGTTGTTGATTACAAGTACACTTCAAACCTAATTTTTAAAAGCTTAATGCTATTCCACTTTATGGAAACATGACAACATGATATAATAAGCATGCACCGATTGAAAGACACTATTTTTAAGTCACATGAAAAAGAGTTGAAACCTTCAAGCTCTGTGACTTTATCCAACTGCTCATTCTTGAGCTACAGCAGCTCTCGTGTCTTCTGACATGAGGATCTTTGACATATGGCTGCAGAAGAAGGAATGATAGTTACCTGCCACGCTGTTGTCCCCTCCGACACGCGCTCGTGTGTGTGTGACAGAGTAACTCAGCGTCTATGGTCCCGTGTTGCGGAGTTAAGGAAGCAGCTCCTTGGTTTCAGTCCACTGGTGGTAGCTGTGCGGCGGCTTGGGGAGCGCGGGACCGGACCTCACGTCCTGAGCTCTTGGGACGTGTGTGTGTGTGTGTGTGTGTCCCAGGAGATGATGACCCGCTCCTGACCTCCCTGAATCTCTCACAGAGCAGGCCCTCCGTGGTCGTCCCGCTGTGGAAGTGAGAGCAGTACGGTGGGGCAAACATGGTCCATCTCTGGAGGTGTTTCTTATTACCCCACCCCCATCTTCCCCTCCTCCCCCTCCCCCTTTCCTCTGCCCCCTGTCACCCCCTTCACTTGCTGCCTCTCCATTTTGGTGAGAAGAATACCATCGCGTAAGAAAAGGAAGTGAGATTGTATTAGAACACAATGGGTGTGCTGCTCAGGTCGAGTTTTAGTGCTTAAAAGTCCACACTAATGTACAAGGTGCTTAGCGTGATGTATGCGTGCGGTTGTGTGTGTGTGTGTGTATGAGTTTAAGTTTCTGGTTAGGATGTGTGTGTACCACTGTCCTAAGCCTGGTCCTCGTGTTCAGTTACAGCTGGGCATACAGTATGTGTGTGATACACACGTACGTGATTGTGCCTCACTCTAAATTAGTCTGATGAACTAGGGTTGAGTGTCAGCGCATAATCAGTATCAAGACAGGAGAAGGCTTTTGTACCTGATCACATGGAGTCGTCCTCTTTCTCCAGGTCTCCCCTGTCTTGGTCTGCCATCTCATTCCTCGGATGAAGGGCTAGAGAGCGATGGGACGTTTTGCAGTCAGCTGTAGTGGGAGCGGCTGCTCTAGCTGCTCTAGATGTCCTGACTGCTCTAGCTGCTCTACCTCATCTAGCTGCCCTGACTGCTCTAGCTGCTCTAGCTGCCCTGACTGCTCTAGCTGCCCAGACTGCTCTAGCTGCTCTAGCTGATCTAGCTGCCCTGACTGCTCTAGCTGCTCTAGCTGCCCTGACTGCTCTAGCTGCTCTTCTCTCCTCTGGTTGGTCCACGTTTCTGCTTTGTCGTCATCTCATGGCTCCTCTACACACGCTGGCACTGGTGCAGCCCCCTGTTGGTCAGCAGCCTGCAGATATATGACTGCAGTGTTTAGGTTCTGCTGAGAGCGTGCCTGTGCTTAGATGTCTGCGAGAGGATACAGCATGTATGCGCATATGTGCCTGCTGCACCTTCATATTTCTGTGTGTGTGTGTGTGTGTATGTGTGTGTGTGTATGTGTGTGGGCATCTCTTTAGTTCATTGTGGGGACCAAATGTACCTGTGATAATATGGAATTGCTATGGTCACATTGAGCCCAATAAGGAAAATGCTATGAAAACAAATTAAATGAATAAATAGTTATAAGACCTGAAAGATTTAAGGGAAATCAAAAATTATTTAATGTATATAACTAAGGGTATATCAAGTCCTTTATGTATGGCTACCAAAACTGGATTGTGGTGTAGACACTGCATTACTTAGCACAGGTCACGGGCTTGAATCCTCCTTGCTGCAAGGCCTGTGTGTGTGTGTGTGTGTGTGTGTGTGTGTGTGTGCGTGTGTGTGTGATGGTTTGATGGGCATCTCTTACATTTAATTCCTCCTTGCTGCAAGGTCAGTGCGTATGTGTTTGTGTGTGTGTGCGTGTGTGTGTATATGTGTGTGTGTGTGTGTGTGCGTGTGTGTGTATGGGTGTATGTGTGTGGGGTCCTCCTTGCTATAGGGTGTGCCTGAGTACAAAGGCAGTCACCGTGTTGATTTAGTAGCTGATATCAGAGGTGAAGAGGCCAGTAGTGACTTTGACTACATTTACTCTCTCAGGAAACCCCACCCATCCCAAAAAAGGAGAGGAGAGGTGAGGGGAGGAGAGCAGAAGAGAGGGGAGGGAAGGGGAGGGGAGGAGAGGAGAGGGGAGGGAAGGGGAGGGGAGATGAGGTGAGGGGAGGTGAGGTGAGAGGAGGTGAGGAGGCAGTGGTGAACTGGAAGGCCGTATAATCATTAAGCAATTGGTCGGTGTGTCTGGTGCCTGGAGGCAGTGGCCAGCAGCAGATTAGTGTTGTTTATGCTGTAAACCTAGGTGTGGAAGGTAATGAGATGGATGTACTGGACAGAAACAGAGGAGTGAGTGAGTGAGTGAGTGAGTGAGTGAGTACATTTTTTATAAAGCAGTCTTTAAACATACATCGTCCAAAGTGACCAGAATCGGCATAAGAAAATGCAAGACAAACAAACAAACAGGTAAACAACAAATTCTATTAAAACGCATAAGAAAGATAAAATGGAAACAGGAAATAGATCACAGATAAAAGGCAGAGTAAAAGGTCAATATTAACTAAATGTTAAACTAACTTAACAACTTTACATCCTCCTGAAATGTAGCCAGCGGCACCAGCGAAGCCCAGTGCAAGAGAGGAGGGTGGCGGTGTCCCGTCTGTCCAGGAGGAGAGAGGAAATCAGGGGCGAAACGCTGTGCTGCTCCACAGCAGAGCCACGACAGAGACGGAACCGCGGAGCCGAAATGGCGTCCCTGAGGGCAAACGCAGCATCTCGGACAAACACAGGAAGAGGCATGTCAGACCTCAGCGGCCACGGCGGAGATAAACGAGACGGTGAGTGTCTGTTTAAGTGAGGCCAGGGCGTCATTGTAAGTGTTTCCCCAAGTGTGTGGGCCCTTTAGAGGAGAGAGCAAAAGGACATGACCTGAAGGAAATCTCCTTTGAAATACCTGTCATCGGTTACTGCAGGCCAAGGGCTAATCAGTGTCCCCCTTCAGTGTACTAAGAACAATTATAGCTTACTGTATGAAAGAAATAACCATCTGACTGGTTTTAGGTCTGGATCTGAGAGGTTTTAGTTATGTGGATGTGTTCAGGTCTTGAACAAACGTGTGTGTTTGTGTGTGTGTGTGTGTGTGTTTTCAGTACTAGAACTTCAGTCCTGCTCAAGAGATAGAAGATAGAAGGAACATAGAGGGGTTGGGAGAGAACCACCATCTGCTGTGTCAGGGTGCCACTTAAGGAAATGTGGGTAAGTAAACATGAGAGTATGTAGTGCCTCACAACCAGCACCTAGATACCCCACGTCCTCAGCGTCTCATAGATGCCCCACGTCCTCAGCGTCTCATAACAAAGTTCACTGGTGACTGATTTTTAGACTTTCATGAATTCTGCTTCCTATCTAATTTCCTGCTGGATTATGAATTTGAATTTGAACAGACATAGTTTGGCCCTTCCTACACGCTCTACAGTCCGTCTGTCCAGCTGCCCACAGAGCATTGGTGTGGACATCTCAAAACTGCCATAAACGTTGAAACACCTTGAAACATCACACGCTTGTTTTGTCTATATTAAACAGGTCCAGTGGTGCTCAGATTAATAATGCGTTATCGTTTCCATAGCTATGTTTATGGAAGTTTGGAGTTTTGGAGGCATTCCAGTGATTAAAGATTGAAGTGTAAAGTCAACATGAACCAGAGCACTTTACCCTTTAATCAGCCCGGCACCCACCTGCTCTCGCCAGCGCTCCCTCCCGATAACATGCTCGGAAATGGAATTAGTAAAAACAGGCATTGTGATGCATGGGTGGAGCTAATATCTGCAGGCAGGCCGGGCCCCTGGCAGATCCGTAGCTACGGACTAAAGATTGATGTTCTTGTCACACTACACTTGCAACCATCACCGTTCCAGAACAGGAAGCAGAAGACATGCGCATTTCCAGAAATTACTTTCTCATATCCTCTGATAACATTGTGTTCCCCATCAGCAGAGTCGCTGGGTGGAATGATATTTTCTAGCTCAGCATCGAACGGTCCAATCCTCTTCCTCCTCCGCTCGAGGCTTCACCTTTGACCCTTGACCTCTGTACAGTATTCAACCTCTTTTCATGCACATTCTTTCTTTTGATGTACTGATAAGGCACACCATGCCATGCCATGACATACAAAATTTGCGACTGGTTGCAAGAGAATGATGTCGGGTAAACTAGTTAAGGTTAGATGAAAAGCCTCACTCCATTTCTAGTTTTTTAAAGGTTAAATCATGCAGTGGACATGTACACTGAATATACAGTGTACAGTTAATGGTATTCTTTTCCTTCACAATGTCACATCCTTTGTGGTTATATGGGAAAAACCTTGTTACACAGTTAACAGGAGGGAGTGATTTAACAGGCCCCACATAGCTTAATTGTCATCCTGCTTCCATCAGATTCCATTTAATACCAAGCAAAATCAATGACTTTGTTCTGATATATTTTCGTTACACTGTGAAAACAATGACTAATGTGTTTACTGTAGTCATTTGCACCTTTTGCCCTATCCATATTCAGCGTTGCCCCATACGTGTTAGTTCTGCACCTTTCTTTCCCACACTTTGTCTCATTTTGTTTGTTCATATACTGTGTTTACTCTATTTTTAGGTTGTTGGGACACATCCATTCCTCTTCTCTCTCTCTGTCTCTCTCTCCCTCGTTCTCCCTCTCTCTCTCTTTCTTCATTGTTTCAGCATCACCTCAGCATTGCCTCGCCACGGCACCCAGCGTTTTGCCAACAGGAAGGCCAACTTCCACTTCCTGTTAGGTTGCTGTCACGGTCCGCCCTGACTCCCTTGGGCTTGTTGGTGTTTGTGTATATGTTCGTCGGCGTCTACATGTGCTTACATCCGTGTGTGTTTCTTAGAGCGTGTGTGTTCATTTGTGCTGTTCATAGGACCTGTTTTTTGTTTCGTTATTGTTATGTGTTACATTCGTGTCTTGCTATCATCTGTGTGTTTAGGTGTGCGTGTTGTCTACGTTCTTTGACAGTCCGACTTCAGTCCCGTACATTTGTCTCGTTTATGCGTTGTCTAGTGTCGTTAATAAAAGTTCCTTGTTGAAAGACGCTCTCTGCTCGGCATCCTCGCAACTGTTACGGTTGCCACAGACGATCAACCCCTTCCTCTGTTCCTATGTAATGTTTGAAAGAGTGTGTGTATGGCAGTGCTAGTAGTTACAACAACGGTTTGTTGTAATGATGCCATAAGATGAGTTTAAAGAAGAGTGACTGAATTTATGAAAGCAAAGTTTGACTGGGATGAATGGTCCTGAATATCAAAACATGGCAGAGATAGAGCAAAGCACTTATAACCCCAAGGTAATGTGTTCAATGCCCTGTGAACATCCATCCGGTCATACTGATAAACATGTAATTCATTCTGGATAAGCATCTACCCAGTGATATAATATATTCAAAAGCACTGTGTCATGCAGCATAAATCTAGTGTCATTTTAGGCCGGTTGATCTTCATCGCAAGGCTCTGGTCTCCACTGTACAACAAACACTCTCTTTCACTCCATTTATAGTATGTGTAAAGTTATGTGGTTCAGTGGACGTGTACGCTGAATATAGAGTGGCTGTCAGAGATACGAGGTCTTCCTTTTTTCCATTGTCACTTTGGTGTTTCTGGGCCACCAACTGGCTGTGTGGTCACCAGCCCACTGTAGAGAACCTCTGGGGAGTTAGGAAACCCCTGAAGAACTGCCAGTCCTCTTGGTTTTTCCATCCGCGTTTGTATGAAGTTTTAGTATGCGCGACCCTTCATGCTAAGACAGCACAGGAGACGTCAGTTAATTAATCACTTTCTCCAGGGAACTTTCACGAGAGAACTTTCACGGCAACAGTTCCCAGGGACGAGCTTGTAGGCCTGACTCACTGACTAGCAGAAGTTTACCGCTACTGGTCCCTACTGGTTAATGACGCATTGAACAAAAGCCCAGTTCCTTCAGCCCAGTCCTAAATCTTTCAAATCTCACACCCTGCGTGGAGCGCAACGGGTCTTTGATGTCTTTGTGTCACTGTCTGCCATAGGAAGTGACTGAATGATCATTAGAAGTTTCATGTTTCAATATGAGGAAAGGGAGGAAAAGGAAGCTCGTGTCTGCCGGGTCCGCATGCTCGAAGCTGCTCGGGGTCTAGGTCTCCTGTTCTCCTGCTCCTGTAGAAGACCAAGAGTCAGTGGAATGAAGAATGTGCTTCCAGCTGAATGTGTCATTCGGCTTGGGCACTTTTACGAGATGCCGTCTAAACCAGGATTTATGTGAAAACCTCTCGGTTCCCAGTCTGAGCAGGAAAAGAACATTAGCACAAGTCCAATAGCAGAGCTCATTCAGCATGTGAGGAAGTAACTCATGGTTGCTCACAGGATTTTCATCAGTCATCTTCCATGACCTTAATATTTCTCATGGAATGCTTCTCAGACGATTAACATATATATTGTGGTTACAAAATGCAAAATGTGTATTTGCAGTCATTTCCACTAACACCAAATTGAGATCACGTAAAGATCGTTAGCCTTGTAAAACAGGAAGCATCAGTAGTGTTGAATGCAAACCGCACATTGGCCACCCCCAAAACGACTGTCTCCTCCAGGCCTGGCAGGACACTGTCTGCAGTGCAACAGTGGTGAGGGCACGCAGGCTGAAGCCAGAGGAAACACCACCTCTTTCTCCACCGTCCAAAATCAACATTTCTGCTCCGCGGCCACACAATCCCATCTGGGCGATGCCATGCCTCGGGCCCGTTCAGACCTTCAGACATCCTCCGCCGGCGGGCTGGCACAGCGGGGCCGACGGCTCCCTGCCCTCGAAGGACTCGAGCGTGCTTTGAACCGCACGACCCTCCGCGGTCACACAAAGACGTTCGGCTCACTTATCAGGAGTTTGGGTTGGCTGGGCTGTCGCAGCGCATGAAAACGTGTGGGAGAGCTGTATAAACAGCCCCTGCCTGTTTGCTTTGAATTGTGCATGGCAGGAAGTAGAATGCTTTTGTGTATTCTGTTAAAATCATTAAATAATTATTAGAAAACTAAAATAATCAAAAAAAAAAAACATTGGAAAGTGGAAAAAGTTACATTCACAGAGGAAGGTACTATAGGGAGTGATGGAATAACGTCAGTCCTTATACTAGGGTTATGAACTGGTCTGTGGGTACTGTGGGTTAAAATGCATAAAAATAAAAACACATGTTTTTAAATCTCAGGGACACTGCACACGAAAGGGGTTAGGTTAAGGAAGTGACATGTGCTGTCTTCTTAATATTGTCATGAACATGTCAGTAGTTGTGTCAGCATGCAGACCGGTCATCTTCAGAAGGTCTTTCAGTTAGATACAAGACTGCCAATAGACTGCCTATAGACCTGCACTGTACGTCCCTGCTCCCTGCAGCCACTGTGATAGTTCTACAGTCTGTTGTTTCGTTTTCTATCATGCCTTTTTCATACACGTTTTCAATCCTCCGGGGCGCTCTTGACCTTTCACCTATCTGTGCTCATGGCAGTGACTGCCACTGGTGTCACACTTGTCCTTCTATTCAGATGCTTTAATCACCCTGCAGTGAAGACGGCCTACTGATGCAGGGTTTGAATGAGCCATTTGGGGTGATGTCCATAGCCTGTGCCCAACTACCATGACAAGGGTTCAAACATTTTCAAATTTACAAGCCAAGTGTATTATATTCCAAATGACTACGTAGTATTAATGGTGATAGCAGAAATGTAATTATGTCACAGTATATACAGTATATACTATTATAAACATATAAGACCACTTTTAAATCTCTTCTTCTTAAGGTTCTGAACACTGTCTGAAAAATCTCTGTATTATTATTATATATTATAAAATTTATAGTTTGGGTAATGGTTGTCACTTTAAGTGAATCAGTTTATGTTGTGAATATCAGTGATCTCTCCTAGTATCTTTAATCTGTAGAAATTGTAGAATTTGACAAGCGGAAGCGCTTGATGTGTTAGCATGCTAGCATCCTGTGAGACACGACCTACCAGGGTCCGTGCTGCGAATTCAGCAGCAGAGACAACGATGTCATCGTCTTGTCCTGTAGATCTATGGCGTGGTTCAGGGTCGGCCTGCTCTTACCAGATTCGCTTTGACAGTGCATTTCAGGAGCTCGCCAGGTCTAGAGTTTGACACCTACAGGTTGGACATATTAGTATATTTAGTATATTTATTGTTCACAACGATCCAGTCCAGGAATAAAAACATTGTGTGTGTGTGTGTGTGTGTGTTTGTGTTTCTTTTAGATTCAGCCAGTACTTTATGTAAGCAATTTACGAATCATTTACTAAACAATTATATTATAGCACAACAATTATATTGTTTAGTCCAGTTATTTAAATAAATGCCTATTACCATACAATTATTCGTCATTCAGTTATTTAAATAAATGCCTATTACCATACAATTATTCGTCATTCAGCTGATAATTTGGTGTTAGCTACTGGGCCTTCAGTGTAAAGTGTTTACTGCACGGGCAGGGCGCGCTCGCTAAAATAATCACTGAAAGCTCAACACGTGATCTTAACAGAAGATGGCAAAGATTGAGACTTGTTGTCCAAGCAGAGGCCTTTTGCCCTCAGGTCTGGGGTGACCCTGTTCCAAGCAGCACCACATCCTTGCCAGAGCACATTGTTCTGAGATGTTTGCAGCCTGTTGTGCTGTTGCTTGTACAGTGATGCTTGGTGCTGATGTACAGAGTGGTCTCTAGGAGTATAAAGGGTGGGGCTGTACAGAGGGGAAATTTAATTGTGTGGCTCGCTGTAAACGTTCTGTCTGTGTAAAACGTTGCCCATTGACTGCCAGACGGATTGAGTTTTTTTTTTTCTTTTTCCTTCTTGTCTGAATTCACAACAAAGTTTCCCCCAACAACATTGTTTCACAAGTAATGTAGTTTGAGTTTAGATACTGATTAAACAATGCCTTTCTTCAAATAAACCATGGCCGTGTCTGGGAGGCTTCTGCCAGGAGTAGAGCTTCAGCTGAAGGAGAGCTGGATGCCAAATGGAAAGACAAATAATAGACACAACAGCTACAAGTAGGTCTCTGTCTCTCTTCCTCCTGTGCTTTCTCTCTCTCTTTCTCTCTTCCTCTCTCTGAGTGTGTATATGTTCATAATGCCTCATAGTGTCTTTGAAAAATACTATTTCATATTAAATAAGGTCGAAATGTTATTTTTTATTGTTAAGTGCTGGGAGTGTGAAGGAGAAGAGATCATTTCACTGATCGATTATTTGTTTCTGCTTGAAATCTGATCGAAGATTCTGCATTCAAGATGATTCACCCAGTGTCACTCAGTGTGACTGGTAAATGAAGTCAGCATTAGGCTGTCAGCAGTTCCCATTTAATCTAAATTTCACTTTGATTTTCTTCACTGTTGTGTGAATGTGAATCCATGTGATCTTTGGGCAGAACACCAGTGCCAGAATTAGTATTCAGTTGATCTGTTTTACTGACAACCGGAGCACAAATGTCTGTGAAGGGAGCAGTCTTCAAAGACCACATAAATGATATAGTTCAAAACTAACCTTAACCCTAGCCCTAACCTTAACCCTAACCTTAGCCCTAACCCTAAGGTCTTTAGTCTTCTCAGCAGGTTATGGTACCTCGTGTACTGTACTGTTTGTAATTTCTGTTTTCAGACTGGGTGTGTATTTCACTGTGTACACTTTCCTTCACTGTGTGCTAGTGTGAGCCTGCTTAAATTATTTAAAAAATACAAGATTCCCAGCACAGGATAATGCTAGAACTGATGTGTGTGTGTGTGTGTGTGTTGTGTAGTTCTATGTATGAACTTCCTTTCACATGTCATAAATATGCCACCCTTCCTTCTTTATCAGCTCACCATTAACCTTTAACACCCTGCTTTCCTGTGGGCGAGTGTCTAACTACATTATTACTTGCAATTTTTTGCTACCAGGCCTTTGGATTTGAAGGTAGCCTTTAGTAAGACTAAGTGATACTTTAGTCCAAATTAATGAATGAACGAATCAATCGATGAATCAATCAGACAAGCAATTAATCAGTAAGTGCACTAATAATCAGCATGGTGCACTTTGTAGTGAACACTTGATCTTCGAGTTCACAATAATGAAGTAGCTCTTCCTGCTGGGACTAGTTCATTTCACCCATGGGCTCAGCCCTGTGGGCTACCGGGTCCCACCGGGCCGTGGTTCTGTTGAGCCCATTGTGACCTGCGTCACCTCACATGGTCTGGTGCATAAAGGATGTCTGGCTGGAAGCTTATGGTTAGGGATAGCTGAAAAGCAGCCATCAGAGCCAATCCACTCACGTCTGCTCAGTGGGGCGATAAGTACTCCGACTTAGGCTGGGTGACCGGGACAGACGCGATTCCCTCTGTCCCCTTGGCAGCGTGGAGAAGCTGAACGACTGCGCTGAACCGCACTGCAGCCACCAGCACACCCAGGTGCCCTCCAGTCTCACCACTGAGGCGTCACGGTCAGTTAAGTAGGCAACAGTGGCTTTCGTGCTTTTCAAGTGTTGTACAGTCAGCGGTGAAGGTTTTGTGCCGTAGCTGGTGTGTCAAAGCTTCAGCACATGTAGATCAGGACGTCCTGAGAGTGTCATGTAAGGAACTGATGTTATGGTTACATGGTGACAACTGAAACAATGATAGAAAGTGTGGAAAAAGTACAAATCCGGGATTAACGATGTTTATTGTGTTTATTGTGTGTTTGCAACATATTACTATGATATGTAACCACTTTTACTGTCTTCACTAGCTTTGGTCATAGCTTTCATTTCTCTGTTGTCCTGACGCAGGGCTAGGAGCCAGCCATGGGCGACTGGAGCCTCTTGGGTAACATTTTAGAGGAGGTGAATGAACACTCAACTGTGATTGGCCGTGTTTGGCTCACGGTGCTCTTCATCTTTCGTATCTTGATTCTGGGCACAGCTGCCGAGTTCGTCTGGGGAGATGAGCAGGCTGATTACGTGTGTAACACCAAACAGCCCGGCTGTGAGAACGTGTGCTACGACGAGGCCTTCCCCATCTCGCACATCCGTCTGTGGGTGCTGCAGATCATCTTCGTCTCCACGCCCTCGCTGGTTTACGTCGGCCACGCCGTCCGCCGTATCCACATGGAGGAGAAGAGCAAAGAGCGCCAGGAGGCGGAGCTTAGCCTCAGCCAGGAAAAGAGCGGGGACCAGCACCCTGGGGCAGTGGACCAGGTCTCTGTCCAGCCTCGGAAGGAGATCAGCACCAAGAAGAGCAAAAAATTCCGCCTTGAGGGCGCTCTGCTCCACACCTACATCTGCCACGTCCTCTTCAAGGTGGTGTTCGAGGTGGGCTTCATGGTGGGACACTATTTTCTGTACGGCTTTCGCCTCCTCCCGTTGTACAAGTGCAGCCATTGGCCCTGTCCCAACACGGTGGACTGCTTCGTGTCACGGCCCACAGAGAAGACCGTCTTCATTGTCTTCATGCTGGTCGTGGCCTGTGTCTCGCTCTTCCTCAACTTTGTGGAGATCGCCCACCTCGGCTTGAGGAGGACGCGCTCCACGTTCTGCAAGCCTGCTCCAGCTTCGGTTGAGACCCGCGGTCCTGTCGATAGGGGCCTGCCATTTCTCCTCACTCCTCCCCTCCAGAAGGCCAAAGGTTACAGGTCCCTGGAGGAAGACAGGAAGATGGAAGGGGTGGCACACGTCTACCCACTGGCCGAGGCAGATTTGGAGGAAGCCCAGCTAGCCACACCTTCTCAGATGGAGGTGGGGCAGAAGACACTGGTGTGGGAAGCAGCGTTGGCCACAGCACCACCTGCGGAGGAGGTAGTGATCCGTAAAGAGATGCTGCCTTCTGTCATTGAGGTCTCGCAGATGTGTGATGTGCCACAAGAGGAGAGGTATAGAGGGAAGAAGGAACCTGTACTGGAGGAAGAACATGGAGAGGAGGAGGGTGCAGTTGAGGGGCTCAAGGGGTCAGAAATACTACAGGATGAATGGGAGGTGCCTACTTCAGAGGAGGTGGTAGAAGGAAAAGACACAGAAGCTGTGGTGGGTAGAGAAGAGCTGGACATTTTAGCCCATAATGTGACCATGCAGGAGGAGAATGCACTGAGCAAGATTAATCCAGAGGACATCAACGGTTCTGATGGTTCAGAAAAGGCTGCAAGTGCTATGCTGGAGGAAAGTGCAGAACCTGAGGCTAGTGTGCAGATGCTATGGGTCCAGGAGGTAACCATAGTACCACTGTTACCATTGCAACTGGAGGCGAAAAAGATGCAGGAAGAAACAAGATCTCAGAGTCGCCTTAGTAAAGGAGGCAGCAGAGCCAGGTCAGACGATCTCACAATATAAGTACAAATAGCCAACGACATCAAGCAAAGGAAATACAAAAAAGAGCATTACATGCAGTTCTTTGTAGCGCTACACATTTGTGAAACTGCAATTAAAATTCTACTATCTTTATCTGTTGAACTGAAGTGATAAGCAGTTCATGTAAAGAGGAAAAACAATACACTATGCATACACACACTTGGACTCTCATTAAATTATGTGTTTATATGTTGTCTTTTGTTTTTATTTCCCTTATGACAAGAACACATGGAGCTTGCTTTTATTGCTTGGTGTTCTTGGCTTGGACATTCACTAAGTTATTATTTTTTTTCTTTTACTCAGAAATTGTGCTGGCAGTATATCTACAGACGAAACCTCCATTTTCTGCTAGTGTAAACAAAGCTGCCATGACGATAAAGATAATGTCCAGTCAGCACAGGGATTGTTCCTCTGCAGACAATAAACATTCCTCTCTCACCACTGAACAGCCGCATACTATACATAGTTAAGAGATTATTTTACAGAATTGGCAACCTTAAAATAAATTAAAAACTATTTCCGTTTTCCAGTTTCTATTAAGCAAGTATCTTTTATTTGTAATGAAAGTTTTCATCTATTCATATTCATAACTAGGACCAACATCTGAACCAATTTTAAATGCAGTTCATAATTACCACTTTTCAGAGGTGGACATTCCAGGTTCAGAAAGTAAAAGTCCTCGCCAAGATTTTGCTCAGGGTTCCTGGATTGTGATAATTCCACTAATTTTACCTGGCTTGTACTAATTAGAAAATCCAGCAAGCTTGATTAAAATCCTGGGAAAGAGTTTTACTTTCTGAACCTGGAAAGTCCACCTCTGCCACTTTTACACATTAACCTTTGTGCTGTTAGGTAATTTTTGTTAAAGTACAGTCACTACCCAGAGTCACCTGCAAATGAAATCAGACAAGGGCTTTGTTGCTACTGCCATGAAAAAGTAACCAGACTCAGCAGTTTTGTTTACTTTTCAGTACATTCAGTACCTTCATCCATGTGCCTGTCACTGTATATTGCGTTCTTTTGCTTCATCTGTGACTACAAATAAAGATTCATGCCTTGAGTTTGTTTGTTTTAATATTCTCTGTGTCCTTACCAAATATCCTTCACTAAATGTTCATTTCTATAGTAAGAATAGATACAGTGAAAACAGTAAAAGAATTAATATCGTATCTGATTTTCTGGTAATTGTATCCTTCATTTCTGCCTATACAATAAATCCTAACGTATCTCATATGAGCGGCCTCTAGTGGCCAGAAAACATTCTAATAATGCTAACGAACATAGCTTTTTGCCGCTTGCATTATGTTTTGAGCAATAACTTAAAATATGCACATGTGACATGTTTGTAGTACTGTACAAATGACTATGATAATGTGATTGGTGATACACCAGAATTCTTACTGCAAGTGATAATGCACATAACTGTGGGGCTGGATTAATAAGTAGTAACAATAAGTCCTATAATGGTTTGTATTACACACTTTTTAATGTTTTAACCTTAATAAATAAAAATTCACTTCAGTTTACACATTGATGATAGAACCATTATTGTTATTAATATTATAATGATCATTGTCACATATGTCACATTTATATATCGCCTTTCTCAAACCCAAAGACCCTTTACAGTCAGCACACATGTTCAGTACCTTTGAGCGCCATCTAGTGTTGAGTCTTTGGCCTGCTGACGTGCTGACATGTTGTAATTACACATTGCTACTACAATCTAATTACAATTTAATGACACATTTTAATAACACATGGAATAATATTTTTGTTTGATTGTACTGTGTATCTGTGGTTAGTCATCTCATGAGAAGCACTGATGCTGTAGTATTTTTATTGATAATCCAGAGGCTTTAACTCTAAAGGTGTCTGCATATTTGGCAGTCTTATGATATTATAGAATGTAATTTATAAATACTGAAATGAAACATAATAGTATTTACAAGGGAAGAATATTTTGCTCTAGAAATGATTTTACGCGAAATGGTGTTTACTATGGAAGCAAAGTAAGAGGCTACAAATCCTGGACGGAAATCTGCCTGTCATCCTTTTTCTGTTTTTAAAAAACCTTTTTTAAAACCCAAGGGTCTTTATTTCTTCTTTAAAAAAAAAATAATAAAAAAATAAATAAAAAGGTGTGCAAAAAATTCAGTGCTTCAAATTCAAAATCTAGTGAGACAGATTTGCTTCCATATTTACACGCCATGAAATCATACTGATCACGCGAAAATAATAAATTGACCGGTAGGGGGCTCCCTTTCCTCCGTTTCCTTCTATTCCGCCTATTTCTCCGGAAGAAAATCGTTCTGTCACCCTTACACTTCCTTTTTCCCTCAGCGGAGATTAGGTATGATAGTTGAATTACGTTCTCTCTGTTACATCGACATTAAATCTCTATGTAGTTGAAACCATCCACTTTTAAAATTAACTAACAAACACACACATGAAGCTTGTGTCCATTTTTACATTATTTTATATTATATTATATTACATTTATATGTGAAATTTGACGTTAAAGTTGTCACGGCCTAGACGTGTCTTTCGCCGGCATCGGTGTCCGCTAAACGCTTGTGTGCATGCGTGGTACTACAGTGAATAATATAGTTTGCACACTGGATTATCATCTGGTTTTTGGAGTTTTGCGTTAATAGTTAAAGCTTTTCATTAACTTGCATTTCCCAGCACTTTAAAGTTTAGCTACCTGTTTCTAGCTAAGCTAGCTAGGTTAGCTTGCTTCTTGGCGTTGTATTGGTGATACGGCGCTGCCTTCGCCAGAAATCGTAACGTTTTTATTTTATCTGTTTTGGATCGTTAAAGTTGTCGAGTTAGTGCCCATGCTGTTTTTGGTTAGCGCAATGCGTCTGTGAAACTCCAGTTTGGCCGTGACGGTGGTGTGTGACTTGTGCATGTTGTTGAACCACTCCAGAGCGCACGATGGGACGTGTGATCAGGGCGCAGAGGAAAGGTGCGGGTTCGGTCTTCAAGGCCCACGTCAAGCACAGGAAAGGTGCTGCTAAACTCCGACACATCGACTTCGCCGAACGCCATGGCTACATAAAGGGGATTGTGAAGGTACGAATTTGGGTATAAGCAAGAGGTTTTGGCTGTGGGGGGCGTTTGTTGGTGTTAGACACGTAAGCAAAGGTCTAATCCTTCCGGTTTTAGGACATTATTCACGACCCGGGCCGTGGCGCTCCGTTGGCCAAAGTGGTGTTCCGAGACCCATACAGGTTCAAGAAAAGGACCGAGCTGTTTGTTGCAGCCGAGGGCATCCACACCGGGCAGTTCATCTTCTGTGGCAAGAAAGGTAACACTGGTTAACCTTGTTTACCAGCTTGGATTGTGTTTTGCATAATCGACTGCATCCCATATTTTTACGATTTGCTCAGTGACGTGCTAGTGTTGTGGTACTCTTCGATGTTGGTGGGAAGCACAGATGTCGAATCGCTCTCTTTCTGAACGTCCTGTAGCCCAGCTGAACATTGGCAATGTGTTGCCTGTTGGTGCCATGCCTGAGGGAGCCATCATCTGCTGTGTGGAGGAGAAGCCAGGCGACAGAGGAAAGCTCGCCCGTGCGTCCGGAAACTACGCCACCGTCATCTCCCACAACCCCGAGACAAAGAAGTCCAGAGTCAAGCTCCCCTCCGGAGCCAAGAAAGTCATCTCCTCATCGAACAGGGCCGTCGTCGGTGAGAAGTCTCTTAACGTCTGAATATTTATGGTTTTGGATGAATGCTGGTTGTTTCATAGGCATCCTGTTTTCTAATCTATAAGGGGGAAAAAAAGTATGTAGTGTTTTGTGTAGGGAAACAATGTTGTCTTTGAAATGTTGGGTAATATGTGGTCAAGGTACTATAACACCCGATGGTTCAGTACCTACTACACAACAGGGTGACGTGGTATCTTTGTATAGATGCTTTTTGTTGCCAGCTGTAGTCCAATAACACCTTTACTGTGAAACGTTAGCTGAGGTGCTAATGTGCCATGTGATTGGGGTTAGTTAGCATCTAATACGCATCGTAACCACCGTTTGTTGTGCTGTTATTCTCCTCATTTCTTCATAAGAATGGAGTGTTAATTTGCACAATGTTGCTTTGAACACTGTTTTTTCAGTTTTAATGTACAACGCGAGTCCCTGAACTAACCACTTTGTTTAGATTATTTAAGGCCGCTGAAGAGTCGAATTGGGTGTATCTAGATTCAATTAAACTGAACAGTTTATAGAAATGCAGGCCTTGTGGAGTGAGATTACTGGTTCCTGAAATGGCAAAGCATGAGAGAAATTAGATTGAGTTGATGTACTGCAGCTAAATGCATTTGTCGCTTGCTTGCTCCAAAGGAATTGTTGCTGGTGGTGGTCGTATTGACAAACCCATCCTGAAGGCAGGACGTGCTTACCACAAGTACAAGGTCAAGAGGAACTGCTGGCCTCGTGTCCGTGGTGTGGCTATGAACGTAAGTAGTGGCTTTACTGTGGTTCCGGTTCTCCTCCTGCATGGACCAGATTGTCATTACTATTATTGTGATACTAAAAAGTATGCACAAGTAATCCTGAGTATTGCAACGAGAGCGTATTGTCGATTGTCAGTGTGATGTACGGCTGTGCAGTGTGTCTCTGTCAGGTGTAGAACTATTTAGTTTTTTTTCTATTAAGTGAATCATAGTTCAGTCATGTGGTGCAGATTAATACTCGAGTGGTTCTTCAAAATGAGAGATGTGATTGAGCTGATGTGTTACGGTGCTCTGACCTGCCTCGTTTCCATCTCCAGCCTGTTGAGCATCCATTCGGTGGTGGTAACCATCAGCACATTGGCAAGCCCTCCACGATCAGGAGGGACGCACCTGCTGGACGCAAGGTCGGTCTCATCGCTGCCCGTCGTACCGGCAGACTGCGTGGAACAAAGACTGTCCAGGAGAAAGAAAACTAAAGTGTCTCTTCATAATAAAATGTTTCCCAAGAAAGTTGGCTTGGCTGAAGTCCCTTTTTTCTTAAGTAGAAGGTTGGCCAGTTAGATGAAATGGTGGGGGGTGTGACTTTAGCCTGGTTCATCTAGTATGGCTATTGCTTTTCAGATACTTCTGAAATCTAAAACTGGACAAAAGTAATTCTAAAGTCTCTGGACTACTTTCCAAGATCCAGATTAATCCCATAGCTGTTCTAAAAAAAAAAAAAACCTCATCTGGGAAATCACCAGTAGTCCTGCACTTTATTCCCATGTGGTCAGTAATCCATGTCCAGTAAACTAGTTGTAATGAGTCCTGCTGCCAGAGATGTTAACGGGTTTGTCATATTGGATTTACCACACTGCATCTAATAGAACAAGATGGCTACAACTACTAGCTCTGTAGTTTTCCCCCCGATCATGTGTTGGCCATTTACATACATAAGAGATAGAGGGGTCGTAGTGAATTAAAAGTACTTCCTTCACCTGAGGTTCAAAAGATGTCAAAATGGTTCTAATCCAGCCCTGAAGACCCACCAGCTGGTCCCAACACCTGAACCAAGCTACTGCAAACCCAAATGTGGTACATATGTACTGGGAGCTCATTTTGCTCTGAAGTGTATGGTTCTGGGGGCTTGTCCCAAGGTAACCTGACTAGAGTGACCATATTTGTTTAGGCGTAGACACAAACCACTAGACATTTTCAAGATTCAGTTTGTCTTTATTCTTGAAGGGCGCAATGCTGTCTGTAATATTTCTGTGCACAAAAAAACCTCACAAAGTGAAAGTTAACGTTGCGACTGTGGCTCCAGAATTCAACGTCACACCATGGCCAAAACAGAAGTCGGCGAAAAAAACAGGGCGAAGAACTCTGTACAGTCAATATCTTTAAAAATAACACAAGGACAAAAATGTTCCTCTTAAATCAAATTCTATTTTTTTCTTTTAGTGAAATACAACAAAATAAATTCTATAAAATAAAACAGCAAAATATTTAAATATATGGTGGGCAGAATAGTTTCATTTGCAGGAGTATTTGGTATTTTTAGACAAAAAAAAAAAAAAGGAACAAAAGCATTCAAGTTACCAATTAAATACAGTATTTACTGATGTTACCTTTACTCCTAGAGAATATTACTTTACCTAGCTTAAGTTGCCACATGACTAACCAGCAGTTATTTTACGGTACAACCCTGCTTTAAGTCCATTCTGCTCCAATGAAGAGTCCTCAGACAGCCTGTGTTCAAGTAGAATAAGCAAATGTGAACATACAGCATCTGAAATCTGCCGACTTTAGTGGCCAATGTCAATTGTTTTTTTTAGTTTGTCTAATGCAAGGTTCAACCATGGAAAGACAAGCACACTGATCACAGTCCACTAATGCTCCAGGCATCCCGCCGTAGCACATTGTTGCATATACGTTTTCTCTTTCTAAAATTCCTATAAATCAAAAACCATTTATTCCCACCAGGAACCCGGGTGCCAAATGTCAGGGCTGAGGATACACGTGTGCATTTGAGAAGCCACCTATTTCTTACACTGATTCAAGAAACGACTGGAGAAATGGGTGGGGGAAGAAAAGGAGAAGAAATGCCTCGTCAAAAGAGCTATGGATTAAACACTACAGCTGTTATGATCACAGAGTTTTCCCTTTGGCTACACTAATCCAGTGTGAAGCCATGCTTAAAATGTTACAGCACATCAACTAGAGCTTTCAAATGATTGAATTAATACCAGAACAGAAGAAAGGCAATGAAAGTTTCCAGAACAATGTTGCATAACCACTTTCACATCAACCTAGCATCATAACGATCATCCAACCATTCCATCATGCCTACACTACAGCCGTCTCTGGCTCCGGAGAGGGATTAGATTAAGTAAGAGTTGACGTAGATAAAATGGATCGCGAGCCGTATGACCAAAATGGCGTATGGTATGACCGAAAGGCAGACCAAACCTCACAACTGCGCACAGGTGATAAAACAGGGCTTTTTTTTGTTTGTTTGTTTGTTTTATTTTTTCCCCTCTATCTCTCTCTCTCTCTCTGTCTGTCTGTCTGTCTGTCTGTCTCTCTCTCTCTCTCTCTCTCTCTCTCTCTCTCTCCCCCTTCGTGTTTTTGTAGTTTTGAATTTCGTTTTTTTTCATAAATCTGCAAGTGTCCAAACAGCACGTTGCACTGCCGGTCGGAAACAGTCAAAACAATATAATATGTACACCGCCGTCACGTGAGACAAGTGCTTCAGGCCTGGCTTATTAGAACACCACACGCAGCCTGCTGCAGGCAGGTGTTAGTACCGCAGGGCAGACAGTGAGTACTCCACCCCAGGGTTAGGAGGACACGGGAGTGGACGTTTCTGGAGACACGGGTTCTGGAGTGACGCTGCATGGTGGGGCCTGGCCTCGCTCTTCGATCGAACAGCCCGAGCGAGCGCGAGCGTGGAGGGCAGGACGCGAGCGCCGTGCTAGTCTTTCGGCTGGGCGGGGGGAGCCTCTTCCGGGGGCTCCCAGTTCTCCTGTGCTCGCGGGCCTGCGTGCTGAGGGTTGTTCATGTGCTGGGCCGCTGGGCCCGTGTACGGCTGACCGTGCGGGAGGTTGTTCTGCTGGATCGGGCAACAAAGAAAAAAAAACCAGAATAAATAATAAATCTCAGGATCAGTTTAACGCACGTGGGCCGACGCCATGGCGACCGGGCGCAGGGCTGTAAAGCACGTGGCGTTCCGCGTTACCTGCGGATACTGCGTCCCGGGTGAGTGGGGGTACAGAGAGGTGTCCTCAGGTGGAGAAGAGTCCTGATCATCAGGGACCTCTTGATCATCTGGCTCCTGGAAGAACAATCACCTCAAGTGAAAACTCAGAGGCTTTGAACATTTGAGAACTCAAATATGAAGAAACGGATTCCTCCAACATAAGTCCATGTAACTCATTAATAGGAAATGTTTACATATACACTGTATGTGGAAAACAGGATCCTGGCAAAGCAGAACTGATTTAGTTATATTAAACCTGCATAGCACTGACCTGGTTTACATTTGGTTTAGTAATTAGGTGAGTGATCTTATGGGTGGAGTAGGCTGCGATATTAAATACTGTATTCCCAAGACAGCCTAAGGCTACTACGAACATTTGACATATAATCAATCTGACAACAAACAACAATGGAACCTAATGGCAGACAAAGACAAATATATAACAAACATAACTTCTGGACGATAAAATTAATACTTTAAAAGCAATAAAATATTTCAAGTACTACTTTCAAGATAAAAGTAATATTTCAATACAACAAAAAAAGGTGTTAAAAAACTCAGTGTAGAACAAGCACGGCCTCCTACGGCATGCAAAAGGAGTCGTGTAAGGCGCTCAGGAACGTAGCCTCGCCATACAAAATGTGTTGTAATATCTCACTAACACTAATATTTATATATGACATTTTAATGTCATGCAAGCTAATCGGAGTGAGATTTTTTTTATAGACAGAATACTACCTCCACACAAACTCTAACAAAAAGCACTCAAACACACTTCACAGAATTTTGTTGTTGTTGTTTTATAAAGAGGTCGTCTGTACACTATAGCCAAGGCTTAGAGTTTTCGATCACTTTGTGTTATGACACAAACAGTTCCGAGTCCAAAAGCACAGTGACATGAGGACAAGAGTGAACAGATACCCAGAGCGTTCTGGATTGGCTGGCTGGTTTGAAAGGAGGGAGGAGGGGAGGGGAGGAGATGGGAGGGTAGGTGGGGGGGGTGGACTTGGCTACATCATGCCCTGTGAAGACCAAGAGGGTTACGCAGATGGCACCAGTGTGCCAGGGGCATCCGAGTCTTACAGTGTGCTGCTGTTGGCCTGTCACTTCCCCAGGCAAAATCTGCTGTGGCGAGGACGGTTTCCGGCCTGCGTCCTCTTCTGACACCACCTCGTGCTTCGTTAAGTGACACTGGTTTGAAATGGCAGTTAATAATAATAATGCATACTGTATATTACAGGTGTCAAACGGTGCAAGCGTGGACTTATCTACGGCTGGAAATATGCAACAACGTCAAATGGCCCTCGGTTACGTTCAAGTCAACAGGCACGAGCTTACTTGGCTTAGCAAATTAAGTAGACAAAGCTTTAATACAACAATGGAAAAGAGAATGAAGTACGGTGCAAATAGGAAAAGTATTCATTTGTATAAACGTCAACTGCAAAAACATTTACATTTTGACTTGCAAAATAAATATCTGGAAATTAAATTGTCGAAAACTCAAAGCCCTATCTATAGTCATATACACCACTTGAAATTTGCCATAATTTCAATAAATGTTAAAAATGAAATAAAAGGCAAATGCGATTAAAAAAAAAAAAAACAGACCCCGTTAGGTTCACACTTAGCATCCAGGATACGTCTGGCACTGGGTTTTTGTGCTTTTTCGCTACTGCGCAGGATGCTACCTAAACACTTCAATTCAGATTTGAAGTGGTTTGTAAATAGTAGGCACTAAGGGGTGAAGTGTTAAAATCTCCTCGAAAGCAGTTTTAATAATGTGTGTAAGTTCAATTACAGGAACAAAACACAGCAACTGCAAATAAAACGCGCAGAAAACCGTTTCCATTTTCCAAATGTTGGGAAAGCCCCCTTTTTATAAGCGGTCAACGTTACATCTGGCAGGCTGCACTGTCATGGCGTTTAGTCTACTCCCCGACATGCTAATGGCCTCAGGGGTGGAGAGGGCGGTGTGTTTTTGCCCTACCTCCTCCGGGCACAGCTCACAGGCCTTGGCCAGGGTCATGCGTGCACTGTGGGAACGCTCAAGGAAGTATCCGTTGGAGGTCTCATTACTCTGGACGGGAGGCGACCAGTTGTTGTAGGTATACTGGGCGTTGCCGGTGTAGGGCCGACGCTCCAACTCGTCGCCAAGCCATTCGACGGCCCACGTCCACTTCCTCTTCAGGTCCCCGTTACTCTAAGAGCGCAAGCAGCAGGTAGTAATGTTAACGGAGTTAACGAGGGTACGATTATGGATGCAGTCTTAAATAAAATCAACGGACCAACTCCTGCCATTGGAGTGGAAGCTACGTGGAGTCGTGTGTACCTGTAGGATCTGATAGGCCACTGAGCAGTTACTGAAAAGCGCCACCATGCACTTGATGCACTGGTACGCCCTCTTCTGGTAGTGGTTTTTAGAGCGCTGGATGGTGTCAAATAATCCGTCTCGGTCATCCGGGATGCCCTTCAGCACATTGTGGATCCTGCTGGGCCATGAAGGAGATGTCAGAGGTATATAGGAACTATACGCCGATCAGTGGTGGTTTGCAGTGTTCTAGCATTGCAAGCTCGGACTGACCTGTGCGTCTGCCAGGAGTCCTCAATGAGCAGGATCTGTAGCAGCAGGTCCAGGTAAGGTCTGAGCTCATACGTGTACGAGTACGCAACCTTTTAAGGGAAATCAGAAACGATGGCTGTAAATTCAAATTACAAGAGCCACGTCTCTGGATTATAGTTCCAATGGTTGCGGAAACGGTTTGGCCACCGTAGACCCACTGGACTGGCCGAGACTCCCACACCAAAACTGAACTTGCCATATGGACAATAACGTTAGAAAGCACAGGCGCATTAGCTTGGCTGCCCTAGAAGGACAGGTCTGGAATCTTAGTCCACCAGTGTCTTGCTCTGGGGTTATGGATCTGGACCCGATTAGGGATTAGGGATCTGGACCCAAATCTGGACTTGTAAAGCTGCATTGTTGTACATGCACATGTAAAAAGCCCTTTACTGAATAAATGCGATTTGATTACAGCTCATGTCTGGCCACTGACTACTTGACGCTTGCGGGTTTTATCCGAAGGCGAACGTGATGCCTCCTACCTGCCACAGGAGCTCGCTGAGCACGGTGGAGGAGAACTGGGGGTTCTCCCAGCAGCAGAAGCGCAGCAGCTTGATGGTCTCCTCAGAGCTGCTGCAGTCCTCGATGATCTTCTTCACGTAGCTAGTTCGCACGAACAGGATCTCGGCCACCAGCTGCTGCAGAGGCATGATGGGCTGCGTGAGGCTGGGGTCGCCGTACGGGTTGGGGAGCGGAGGGTTACCTGGAGGACAAAGACGTCGATTTGTAACCAGAGACGGCAGCGCACGCGCACGCTCACCGCTGTGGCTCACGTGCCCTCAGCTCCAGGAAGTGCCAACGTGGCAAACGTGCCTGGAGATGGCAGATTTGTCAGTCACGTGACACTGAGCAAGGATGGGACTCATCATAGGGCAGTAGGGGGGGCCAAAGCGCAGAACGCATGGGGGTGATGGAGGGAGGGAGGGAGGAGGAAGCAGAGGAGACTCACCGTTGATGGAGGACTGCATGCGGGACGCCACGTCGCAGCAGCGCACCAACTGCGACACCACCGTGTACAGCTTTCCCAGCTCGGCGTACTGGTACTTGATGGGCGGCCCTGGGCCCTCGTCCAGAGCCACCAGCATGAAGGTGGCCGGCACGCCGAGCTTCAACAGCTGGGTCTTCTCAGCCAGGCCTGCGGTGAAGGACGGAGGACACAGGGAGCGTCGTTACGCCGCGCGGGCCGGCTAGTCGGAAGCCTCGCGAATTAAAGTAAAGCACGCGGCTCCTCACCCAGGTTGGCGTACATGACAAAGAGGTTGAAGTACTGCTGAAGGTGGCGGCCATGTTCGGACACCTCTCTCCGCAGAAGGTTGAGCACAGCACGGAACAAGTGGTCACTTAGGCTCAGATTATCACAGCCCTGGTACAAAACACCAAAGTGGTCACTTAGGCTCAGATTATCACAGCCCTGGATTACAAAATCCAGGAGAAACGCATGAAATTTAAGAGACAGAAGGAGAAAAAAAAACAAAAAAAACAAAGTACAAGTAACTGCTTTAACGTTGAAGCTCGCACTAGTATTGTACTGTATACTAATACTGCGGTACTAGAGTACTGAAAATTGTAGGGCGGGCTCACCTGACTGGACGGTCCTGGTGAGGCCACTGGTGATGGGTAGGGTCCATCTTGCAAGGAGAAATGTGCAATAAATACTATGAGCTTGGAGAAGGCTCCTCGCACCTCTGCACTGGGGCACTCCAGAAGGTACTCCGAGAAGCGGTTTGCGTAGGCAAACAGGGCATTTTGTGCAAACCAGCAGCGTACATTCTTGCTGTGTCGGAGCAGGACACAAAGGGCATCATACCTAGGGCGAGATTCAACGCGATGGTGTTTAAAGGAATCAGGTTAAACCGAGATACGAATGACGACGGTCTTTTCACTGGTGAAAAGTGCGGCAGTGTTTTTAAGAAGGTACCAGTCACTGGCGGGACCGCGGACGACTTTCTTGGTGTGGAATCCAGTGCTGAAGAGGAAACGAGCAGCGAGCTGAATGCTAATCGTAGCCATTTCTTCTGCTTCTGGCAAAAGGTGGTCTTGGCCTAATGAATCCACGAATAGTCAAGAGAAATCAAAAGACAAATCACTCATGTACAAGCATGCCTCCGAGACACCGGCGTTTCAGTGATGGGTAATTAAACGTCACCCGAAACACACCCTCATTAAAATTCAAGTCATGATGGGGAAAAAAAACAAAAAGGAACGAATAAATTTGCATTCTACTTAATGGCAGCTTAGAAGAGCTCTCCACATCAACAGCTATGAACTAAGGACATACACCCAGAACATACAACCACAGCATGATCCAAAATGGTTATAATTGTCCCTAAACTGGCTACGTCACACTCATAAAACGGCCAATATTCCCAACTGGACTTTGTATGACTGCTGAATAATTAAGAGACCCATAACTTGGGCTAAGCAGCTGTTTACAGCTACCAATGATCTGAAAGTACTTCAGACCTCAGCAGCCATCATAAAACTGCCTCAATCAAGCGTTTCATTTAAATGAGGACACTTGTAAATAGTCTCTCAATTAGCATAAAAATATACATATACCGTAAAGAACCAATGTAATCGCAATATAAATCACCGAACATCCCAGCTTCAACCAAAAGCATTTCACACCTACCGCTGGGCTTGGCTCAGAACCTTTACGTGTTTGCGGGTAAACGTCCGCACAAGCTGTGCTTACCTGGCGGTGGGCTCAGGTAGACGCTGTTGCAGGTGAGCAGCTTCTTGATGAACTGGAAGTACTCCAGGCTGTACTGCATGCGGCTGTGCATGAACTGGACGTTCTGCTTGCGCACGCTGCACTCGATGGCCGACGGCATCTTGACCTGGTGCGGCTTGCCGCCCACCGTCAGCTCGGAGATGCACTTCACCAGCTCGCCCTCCCTGTCCGGCGAGTCCATGCGCTCGTAGAACAGGATGTAGGCGTTCCACCAGCGCTTCTGTCTCCGGTACGACATGCGTTTCATCATGTGGTCGAACACCTCGCCCATGTACTCGCCGCCGAAGCACTGGTTCTTCATCTCTTCGTCGTCGTCCATCTTGCACTCGGTGACGTCGCCGTCGTCGAACTTGTACCAGCGGTTGCGCTCGCCCTCGCCGCGCCCGGCGCCGCCGTTGCGCTGGATGATGTAGGAGTAGTAGTGACCTCCGCTGGCCTGGCCCGAGTGCACCAGCACCCCCACCAGCCTGTAGCGGGAACTGCAGGACACATCCACCTCCGATAGCTCGTTCTGCTGGATCACCTGCTGAAAGACATCAGGCAGCGGAGAGAAAATAGGGTGGAAACAGCAGAAAGGTTTCCTGTCAGAACAAAAGCAAAAAACTAGAAAAAAACTAGTTTTCTATAAATTTACCAAACACATACTGGAAGTTTATTGCGGTTACTAAAATTTGAAATGGTGATCATCACTGGGTTTTACACCAGTGTATGTCTTAAAAACCAGTAAGGGTGCCATCCCTACACACACATGGAGCTGATTTCCATCACTTAAACCAGACAGAAAAGGTCTTAATGATGACTAGGTGGAAGTTCATAAGAATAAAGCACGTGGGCCATAAGTCTTGAGGACAATCACAGTTCAGGTGTCGGGAGGCAGTACCTGGTTCTCCGGGTGAACGTCGGAGCCCTCCAGCTTGGCTACGCCTGCTACCGTGTAGGGCTCCATGTCCAGTTCCCGGGGAAACTCGAAGTAGTCGTTGAACTTAATGGCGCACTCCCTCTCCCAGTCGTAATCGAATCGCTTCAGCTGGATGGCCAGCACTGGGGGCAGTTTCTTGATGAGTAAACGCTTTACCGTGTCCACCTGAGGTAAACGGATCGCAGCACAGGCTTAAATCCAACCCTACACGAACCAGCACGTTCCCAGTCGCGGCGCAGAACGAACCCGCCGCGTGCCGCTTTACCTTCTTGTTGCATTTTTCACAGTGGTAGGCGTTAGCGCCCTCTAGCAGGTCCCCCTTCACGTACTGCTCCATGGAGTCGAGGAGATTCTGGTGGTTTCTAATATCTACATTCAACGTTGTAAAGGATTCCTCACATTCATACCTAGAAACAGACACGCGTTAAATAATAATTAAAAAAAAAAAAAATTTACCACATCGTAACCAGACACATGAATACCTAAAAGGCACTTCCCATAGGCGTACCTGTGAGGGCAGCCTTGACAGATCTTCTGGTCGGCAAAGGAACCTCCCAGCACTTTGCTGAGCATGGCGGGATGACCCAGAGCTTTCAAAGCCTCGTCCAAACTATCTACAAGCGAGTTGAAGAACTCCAGGGCATCGTGCTGTTCTCGCAGGTTCACTGGCTCACCCCATAATCTGCACAGAGTCAGTCCCAAATCAAAGCTTTCAGCTATCTGGGTCACAGAGAAACGGAGACATTCGAAGCCGGCCAGGTACTACGGGGAATGGCTACTGGCGCAATAGAAACCAACAAAAAGAGAGGCACGTTTACCTGAACTGTTTCCAGAAGCCCCTGGGAACATAGTACTGGAGTCGGGAAGATGCGAGATGCCCAAAGATCACCTGCAGGTGGCGCAGCACGCCGATGTTGTACTCCTTCCTGTCTTCGGACTTGTTGAGCGAGGGCTTGTCATCAAACTGATGGTGATAGCTGAAGACCTCGTCCCGAGGATCAACGTTGCTCTGCAGAAACATCAGAGCTTGCATGACAAATCACAGGGGAAAGCCAAGCAGTGGAACACAAGCCCCATGTTTTCATGCTCCTCCAACAGGTCCAGCACATGTGCCCTCAGCCCCAAGACAGCGCCAACGTGGCACCACGTCCTGGAGATGGCTGCTGTGTCAGTCACATGACGCTGAGAAAGGATGATGATCATCATTGGGCAGTAGTTTCATTTTAACCTGTCGTGAACAGGTTATTTTTAGAAGTTAAAGGGAGTGAAGGTAAGTGAACATTAACAGTCCCTGTGCTACAGGAACGAGTTTGTTTTAAACCGATAGCAAGAGTCTACAAGAGCCAATAGACACACCTACATTTAATCTGATATAAATCAAAGATGGAGATCTAACAAAGTGGATCTTTTGAGTGGTTTATTTGCTTCATTTGTCAGTTTGCCAGAGAGGATCTCACGTGCGTGGAAACCAGCACAGGGGGTTTCCGTTAGGGATTATACCAAGGTAGACGCAGGCGGTCAGGAAACATTCAGCCAAGCGCTTTTCTACCAGGTCGGAATGCATCAAAAGCTCCCAAACCACCAGGCACGATTACAAACCCAACCAACGGCTTCCCATACAAGCCACGGAGAAGTTAAGCCAGTACCTCATTATCTTGTTTCTCGTCTCCAGACATGTCATCGTCCACGTCGCTGCCCGTACCCTCGATGGCTAGGATGCCGTTTCTGATAGGCGGGATCATGTAGAGCTGTTGGATCACTGAGTTCATGTAGCAGGTGGCCCCTGCGTTCTTCAGCCCCACAAAGCCCTTATTAGGCCTGGGGCCCACTGGTGGTAAATACTCCCATTCTGTAAGTGCCTCACAACCTGGGAGAGATTTACACACATTAGCATTTATTTAAAAAGAAGGGGAATTAAAGGGAGGGATTAATGCTAATGGTACAATTATGAAGAGAAAATTCTTAAGTATGTGGGGAAAAAAAGATGTCTACCCGAGTAGTACATGTCGGTTAGCGTGTCAACAATCTGTTTGAGATTGCGCACACATCCGACAGCAAGTGCGACTAGGAGCTCGAAGCCGGCCGTGATGGTGGCAGGGCTGCTGCAGACGGGGATGGCCTGCTCGGGCGGGAAATCTCCACTCTTCACATACTGCAGGTACACGTTAGAGGCCGGGAAGAGGAAGTCGTCTATCAGCTCCTGTGCGGAGAGAACAGGACGTGGTGGAGACCAAACAGTGATGGGAAGAGGGGCGAGAAGAGAAAGGCGGAGGGGACACACACCACCGTATCACACCCACCCTACAGAATTAAAAATGGCCGATTCAGGAGCGCAGCCTGAGAACGAAGACCTAGATTACTAGCTCTACCTAGATTATCTCTACAGCTTACTTTGATGAGATTGGCTCCTCCCTTTTCACAGCCTATATAGTACTTCTTCTCTGGGGTCTGGAAAGCCAGCAGCTCCTTTGTGACGCCAACGTGGCCCTCTAGAATGGTCTCTTCCACACCGGTCTCCCCAGTTCTCTTCACCTCATCCTGAGGGGAAACCGTGCATCACGAAACAGCCGAGCGCGAAGCAAAAACTGCAAACAAAACAGCAGGAGGTCACCGCACCTTAACTCTCTTCAACCAATCGATCTCATTGTTGAGAAGAACTTCTGCATTGGGGAGGTTGATGTTGCTGTTATATGCGTAGTTCAGCAGGTGCCTCAGGAGGGTGAAGTAATGCCCGGCGTGTTTGGCACGTTCTTTTGCAGTGCTCTGGGACAAACATGGAGAACATCTGATCAGCGAAAAAACCACGACTTCCAAACAACGTCCCGTCTGGATTAGTCATTTCTCCGATTAAAAAAAAACAACAAAAAACAACGAACACACCCACTAAAAAAAAGATGCTTAACACTTACACCTAAAACTGTGAAGAGGAGGGTGATGAAGAACAAAAGTGGCCTGTGTCCCATACAACACCTAGTGGCCATGAGGAAGAACTGCTCCTGGGCCATTTGACGAACGGACCTGGGAGGGGGAAAAAAAGAGCAACTTAAAGAAAAGTTCCCATGGCAGCAGTTACCACGGCGAGCATCCTTCAAGGTCCCCGTGGCGGGTGGGCGGGCCGACCGAACGCGCGACACTCACTTGCTCTGGCAGTGCAGGAGCAGGTCGATGATGAAGGTCTGCCAGGCCTTCTCTTTGCTAAGTGCGTCTAGTGCGGTGGGGGTGAGGGCGAAGCACAGGGTCATGACCTCCAGAGCCTCGCAGCACACCTGCTCGTCCTCCGCGTCCGGCTCGTTACCTGCGTTAGTCTGAGGGAAGACCAGACAGTCAAGAGTGAAACACACACACAGTTATAATATTCATTCACAGCGCATGTTGAAATATACTACATATCTATTCCACATAAAATAGTCCAAGTCCATAAAATAGCGTAAATGTTTATCGAGAACATGACAGATTAGCTAATTCTGTATGCGTTTATGGGTAGTCCAGGAAATCCCTCTAGAAAACAGTAGAAATGTCTTCGTGAAGCCCATCAGTCATCTGTCATCTCCAGGTCCACAGCTGTGCTACCTTCTCATAGATCTTGCTGATCTCGTCATTGGAACTAAAGACGAGCTGAATGGTACCACAACCAGAGGCCCATACGATCTTCTGCACGGCTCTGATGACACAGATGTCTGGGATGTACTTGGACGCCTGGAAAAAGTTCTGTGAGAGAAACAGGAATAATTATAATAATTATTATTATAATTATATACAGAACACTGAAAAGCAGATGCCTTTTTAGAATGTATTTTTTTGTGCGCCGAATCCGTTGTCGGTAGACCACCAGATGCCGGGAGTGGTGAGCCTGAAGGGCAGCGTGGACACACGCACCTCGTCAGAGATCTGCTGGGCCAGGCGGATGGCCACGTTGCGAAGCATGCACTCCGCCGTGGGGTTGGGGATGTTCTGTAGGGCGCTCTGGAGCACCAGCGCCTGGTCATGAGTAGCCTGGTTTATCTGTGAGAGAGAGAGAGAGAGAGAGAGAGAGAGAGAGAGAGAGAATGAGAATGTACATGAATGTGCAGTCAGAGAGTCCTCGCCATTAGGTTAATGGGCTTTGAAGAGACTCTGTGGAAAGATGGAGCTTTCATCTCTTTCATGAGAGGCCAATCTGATGGAGACTTTTAAAGACTAAAAAAAAATGGTTGCCGTTCCAAATATGTCTCAAAAACACTTGCTGAGAAGTGACTACATTTTTGCTGAAACAAACACAATGTGCTTTTCTTGGCTACGTACATGATTCACAAATAGTTAACTCCGAGCACTACCACACATTTTAAAATGCACATTTGCACCACCGTCCAGAACGGCTTCCCCATAATGAGAACTCGGACAGAAACGACTCGCGCTTGGGTCTTTCCTCCAATCACGTGCTCCGTAGAACCAAGGAGTGAATTTTTAAGAAGTAAAGAGTGTCTGTCTGTAATCTAAGCACATTTCCTGTCGAGACACCATATACCCATGACATTTGCTGCGTAAAGACTGTCAAGATCCTGCCAATGTCCTGGGGCGAAGCCCGTGGAAAGGTCACGCTGCCCGACAGCTCCGACAGGACGGCACCCGATATGGCCTGCTGGCCTTCACTACATACTACCCTCCTGTCCTTCCTTCGGGCTACGCGATCATGAGATCATAAAGCAAGGTGTTTAATATATAAAGCTAAAGGGGAAATACAGAACTCTCAGAACGTGTCCACTCAGCTGTGTGGGGGAGATGAGACGGGGGGCTTACGGGTGACACGGGGATGGTGCCCTCAGCCGCCGGTTGACAGGCCTCCGCGACAGCCTTCACGTGCCCGAAGCCCACCGCCGTGAGCAGCAGCTTGGCTATTTTAAGCGCGTTCAGATATGCGCCCCGCCGCGTCTCCGTGTCGGCGTTCGGCAGGAAGTTATTTCGGGTGAGCATGCTCAGTACCAGCGGCAGGCCGCCGCTCTTCAAGAAGTTGTACTGGAAGTCACTGGCGTCCTCTCCTAGCGTACCACTGGCTGGCATCAGCAAGGCGTAGACCACCTGGCACCAGCACACAGGGAGAACCGCATTGGCATTTCAACAATTTACTCATTTATTAAACAGCAATCCCCCCCCCTCCAACTTGACCCAGAAACATTTCAGTTCTCCTTCACGTCGTAGCGTCACGGCCAAAGCCGCACCAGACGCACCTCGATCAAGTACAGGACTTGAGATGGCGACGGTCCAAAGAAGCGCGAGTCCAGGGTGGGGCTGAGGCTGGTTTCCCCAAGTTTGGCGTGATCCAGGCAGATGGCTCGCAGGTTTTCCACAGTGGTGTTATCTGGAGGTCAAGGACAGGGTGACGTGGGTGAACAGGGCAAGCACACGGGTGCGGGGAGCGGGTCGTGCGTGCGTGCGGGAGGGAATGGTGCACCTGGGGGCATGAGCTTCATAAGCACGCGCGCGCCGTCGCGCAGGAGCGGCATGTTGAGGTTGCAGCCCAGATCTGCTACCTGCCACAAGAAGGAGCTGTAGCGCAAATGCAGCGACATGATCTGCAAAACACAGACCAGAACGACGAAGAGAACAACAACACGGACGTGAATCTTGGGTGTCCCACGTGGACAGAACATCCCTTACAAGAAGTAACTGTGCTGATGCCATTGGTGCCAAAAGCATATTGCCTGACAGAGAGAGGGAGAGAGAGAGAGAGAGAGTGAGAGAGAGAGTCATGCTCCTCACCACTCCAGGAAGACAGCTTTCCACTTCAGGGTTTGGCCCATCGCTATAGTGGTTACCATGGTTGCCTGGCGAGCCCGTGGACGAGTCTGAGGAGCTGTCTGGGCTTGAAGGCATGTTGGCGCTGACCTGGGTGAGCTTGGCCGTGATGAGCTGGAGAAGAAACGAAAGAGGTCATGTAAAGAAGGACAGGAACAAGAGGACGATTGTGCTGCTCATTAACTTTTGGGGCATTTCAGAGTTGTGTTCCTGTACAGCGCCAAGTCCAATAACCAGAAATCCAGACAGCGTCACGCGTGTTGGTTTTGGGGGGGCGTTCCTTACCGTTTTGTCTTTGAGATTAAGCTGGCCAATCAGCTTCCGGTCGTCGGCGGGGTCTATGATGTCGCCGCCAATGAAGAGCTCGATCTTCGTGTGCGCGCTGTTGGCTTTTATCCGATTGAGAATGCAGCGCCGCACAGAGCCGATCGTGTCGTTGGTGTGCGACCAAATGTCCAGGTCGTCCACCTGCCGCCCTTGGTTGGGGAAACGCACGATCAGGGTGATGTGTTTCCCCCGAAACGCTCTGCGGGGAAGAAAACAGCGGTGAAGACGCTGGCATGAGCCGGTCAACCACATCCCAAAAGTTCTTTGATGGAGGCGTGTGTGTGTGTGTGTGTGTGTGTGTGTGAGATACCTGGACATGGGCAGGATGGTCCTCTCCTCGTGGTAGTCACTGTCACACTCGGTGATGTACTCCCTGAGCACGGTCAGAACCCGCACCATGCGGATGGCCTCCTGTCTGGCACAGTTAATGCTGTCCTTGTCCCCGTCCAGCACACACAGTGTGTCGTAGGAGGCCTTCAGTCGGTCAAAGCATGACTGAATAAAATCCTCATGGATCTCTACCTGCAATCCAATATTAACCACTGGGTTAGTGTGCTGGGGGGGGTTTAAATAAATCTCTCATTTACTTTGCATTATCAAGACTTCTACACAACTTCGTGCAATGAAACACCTCGTCAGTGGAGAGAGACTTTACCTGATTGGCTTGTAACTTTGGTCCAAGGTTCGTGTAAATCTCTTTAAGCAGATCGATAGCTCGGCTAGCAATGTCATCACTTCCTTGGATCACAACCTAAGAAAAACAACGCTGACGGTTATTACGGGCTTTCCCCACAGCCTGCTCGGAGAATCCCCATTAACCCAGCCTCGGGGGTGTGAAGATACAGCCAGGAGCATGCTACCAGCTCCATAAACAACAAAACCTCAGACACACCACCTATGGCAGACAGACATGTACAGGCAGAGATACTCAGCCAGCTGAACACTCTTCAGACGTAGCAGAGCGTTCCAAAACCTGAGCTCAGCCAGGCTGAAACAGTCACACACACACACACACACACACACAGCCTTATTCCACCCTAATGCTACAACGAGAACGGCAATTTAAGATAACTTGAAGGCAAAAGGTGCTAAGCTTTTAAGACACACAAACAGCTAATTAGTTATGATGTACAAGCTCGTGCTGTTCTCAACTTCAATCCAGGGACAACTGCTATAAACTTTTTTAATTTTTCTCTAACAAAGAACAGAGACCATTAGCTAACTAGGTCACGGCCCTTTTTGGAAACTATATACGCGTTGCGCCTATGTGGATATAGATTGCCGTTCGGTTGCCAAAGTAACAAAAGTGATGAGTCACGGTTACTGGACTGGCAGGACCTGCGCTCAGCCTCACACATGTGTACTGGAATTCAGAGCTCCTCATGACAATGATTTCATGCAATCATCTGGTCACCACTATAATCAGCAGCCCACGGGTCTGAAGCAGTGCTACAGCCAAATTTATCTTGTAAAAAAAAAATCTCCTCATTAACTCCTCCAAAACTCTTCCCTAAACGTGAACATTCGATTGGTTGAAGAAGCGTAGCCCACACGTTAACGCGCGCCTGGCCAGACTTGCACGTTTTCATCTTTAGACGCCTCTCTGTGCTCAGCACCCACCCTCCACAGGTAGTCCAGACCAATCAGCTCCAGGTCGTCCATCATGTACACACGCCGCTTGGCCACCAGCTTCCCCTCCCTGCAGTTGACGGCCTTGAAGAAGCGCTCGAAACACTTCATGCCGTTCTCCGTCAGCAGCGACGGGTCCAGCTGCAGAACGTTGTTCTCGAAGAAGTCCTTGTTGATGTCGGGGTCGAGGTCCGGCTCGTCCCCCATGAGCTTGGAGTACCATTTGAAGCAGGCCTCGCGGTCGCACAGGAACACGGCGTTCTCCGCCAGACACTTCCAGATCTGCTTGGCCTGAGGAGCACAGAGCCACAGCTGCCCGTCCTTCAGCAGGAACCTGGGCAGAAGAACCCAGAGCAGAAACCAGTGAACAACCTTCAGCCTAGCAGACACTGGAAAGATTCTGGACACTCTGCTTTTATATTATATCCTATATTAATATATACAGCAAAACAACAACACCAACAACATGAATTAAATAAAAAATAATGACCCAACAAACGTGTGCCTTGAAATCCATGCATCCATGTTTAGGAATTAAAAATGATAGAAAGAAAATTTTTAGCTTCATCTTTTTTAGCTTCATACCTCAAAAAGTTGAGACGCTCCTGGACTTCCTGCACGTGGCTGTATCGGCTTCCGGGCCTGACCGTCTGAGGGTCGAAGTCTGTGTGCTCTGCTAAAGCCCAGAGGAGCACATAAAACCCATGAAATAACACCAACACCGCACACGCGTGAGCCGTCACTTCGTAAACCTATGAAGCTTTTAATCGACCAAGTCAACCAACCTTTGGAGAACTGCCTCATGTTCTCCATGTACGCCGACAGGTTCTCAGCCACCAGCGTGACCAGTGCATGATTGTGCTGTAGCTGGTTTATAAGGTCATGCCGATAAAAAACATGTGGACTCCTCTGTGTTTGACTGTAATCAAAGGAGGAGAAAGCGGTGAGCGGTGCGAGACTATTGGCTGCTCTTTGGTCATGCCCCTCCCACTCCAAGGCAAGTTTGAATCAGGAATCTGTATTTCCCCACATGAAGCTGGAGAAAGAGACCAACCCTTGAGGCGTGAGCAAGCGCAGTACATGAGTGTCTCACACTGAACCCAAACACTACCTATCATGACCAGCAGGTGGTAATTCGATTAGGAGCCCAAACAGAGCTATGCTGAAGCTGATTCTGAAGCTGTTGTCATTTATAGGACCAGTTTTTCAGACCCAGATTAGGTTTGGTTTAAAAGACTGGGGCGATGTTCAGCCGATTTGGGTTTAGTCTTATGATTAGTTACAATCTGAAAAACTGGATCACAGATTTACAGCGAATCTCAGTACATAGTTCAGCAAAGTTTATAATCAAATATTATATCCCAAATTAGTTTTACACTTACCCTAAGCCCTTTAAGTTAATAGGTATTTTCTTTCTGAAAAACAACAGCACGTGCACGATGTATTTGCTACTTTTACATTACTTTACATGTATTGACATTTAAATACCTTTAAAAGTGTCATAGGACCACTGTATGGTTTATCAAACTGTTCAAGTATAGGGGCATTACAACAGCTGAAATGTCCCACACACATGACTGAATGGGCCTTTGGTTTTCAGCGACATTAAGGATGGATGGCGTGTTAAAACGTTCCTAAGGACAAACAATACCATGGGATGTTTACCTGAGGTTTTGGGGAGCCTCTCCAAACAGACTACAGATCTCTCGAATTTGCTTTAGTGCAGGAATTACCCACTTATCATTAGATCGCAACTCTTCAATGAAACGATCTATCCACTGGATCTTCTGCGTGTCCCTATCCTAAAACAAAAAATAAACAAATAACATTATATACATGCAAATTATTCTTTTTTTTTTTATTTTTGCACGGATATGTAAATCTTTTCTAAGAGGAAATTCGCGGCCGTTACGGATGTCCTAGTGCAGAGGACGCTAGCGAACGCTACCTGGGAGCAGCTGTAGTCCAGGATCTTGATGTGGGCACTGAGGGCCTGGTCCATGATGTCCACGGGTACGTCATCACTGTGGGCCAGGTTCCACAGCAGGTTGAGCACCTTGTGAGCCATCACCCCGTCTTTATCGTCCTCGGCCAGCCTGCGGATCAGCTCCAGCAGCTTCTCACGCTGCTTCTTACTCGCGTTGGTCCAGCTTTCCTGCAGACCATCCAGAAGCCATTGGAGTCAGAATTAAAACCATAGCTGAACTCACTGGATTACCGTTAATGTTGTTGTCTTCACCGTTTTATAGATCTAAACCGTGTATCTAACCCCCCCCAAAGTTCCCCTTTTATCGATTAAGCCAAGATCAAACGTTTCTTCAAAGTTTTGAATATTTTCATGTCCTTTATCTTCTTTCACTCAGCATTCCACAGTACAAATCTTTGCCGTCTCTTTGACCAAGAGCACATGCCTAATAACTACGTTTAAGTACACAGGCTCTGCTTTTTATTGGTTCATCATATCACCGTGCACTGCTGGAAAATAAACAAACAGCCACACACTAACTTTGAAACAGTCGAAAAGATGGTCTAACTGCTCAGGTGAGAAGTCCCATGCCAACTTTGCTAGGAGATCATGAACGTTCTTAACAATAGCTTCATGTTTTCCAGCCTAGAGATGACAGGGAAAAAAAACACAAAAACTCAATTTAAGAGACGTTACTAAGCATTAATCCTCCATCACCTGTTTTTTTTTTTGTTGCCATTTCAACATGATACGATCACTGTTTGATAATGCAGTATTTTCCAACTGTAAAGTTTATATAATCACGTTTCATTGCAGTGACTGCAGCAAAGGGCCATGTGCTCGTGTACCTGGGCAGCCCAGATGTTGTCCAGGTCCTGAAGTGTAAGGGCCTTCTCCTTGATGACAAAACGCAAGATCTTCTCCAGCTTCTCCACATACTGTGGCTGATGAAGGCTGTCCCGCAGGACGATAGAGAGAATGTTGTTCTGCTGAATCCATTCCTGCAGGACAAACGCTCGTGTTCAACTTATGTGCCCAGACAAAGACTATCGTCAAAGGTGAGCTGGTCATTTTCCAACATCCGACCCAGAAAAAAAAAAAAAAACAACAAGCAGACCACAAACATGGTTGCTAAACCATTCAGTTTTATAACTAAAGTGCTCAACGTTTGTTTAAACAATCGCTGTGACCTCTGAGCATGACCGACGCTAGAAGCACAACTTACTGCCATGCGCTCAGCCGTAAGCCATTCTGGCTCCTCGGGGTTGCCATGACGATGTGTGTAGTACGAGACACTTGATATCACCTTATTTACTTCATTTAGTGCATTCATTTTGCCATTAAAAGAAGAAATTTGCAATAACCTGTGATTGGGGAGGGGAGAAAAAAAAAGGTTAGCACATTTTGTATTCCTACTATGTAAGCTTGAAACGGTTGAATTAGCTGAATGACATTTGTTAATTTCTCACCTAAGAATCATTTTTAACCTAAAAATCTCCATGTTCTTCACCGTTTCCTCTTGGCCGGGGACTCGTGAGGCCAGGTTCTTCAATGATTTGATTATCATAGACAGAGCATCGTTTTTGGCTTCATTCTTTGCTTCTTTTTTTAATTCCTCATCTGTGAGATTTTCTAGAAACTGGGGAACCATTTCAATAATAGGAAGGAAGTACTTCTTCACCGTGTGCAAAGTGAGAAACTCGTAGCACTGCCCGAAAGGCCTGCCCGAAAAAACACACACACACAAACAAAACACAGAAAAAAAGGAATCAGCACACAGAAAAAGTGGGCAGTACTCCACAGCCGGGTGAAGTGTCTCAGGTGCCCTTACTTTATGAGTGCAGCGATGATCTGCACGTTCAGAGCTTCACCACTCATGAATCGATCGTGCAGAATTTGAAACCCGTTTAATGTGCCAAACTTGTTTATTAAATCCACCAACCAGCCCTGCGGAAAACAACGCAGGCAGCCATTGGTGAAAACGCAAATCCACTCAGGTGGGGAGGAGTGAGGATTTGTGTAAACAATGACGACGACGACGTTTTACCTTTGGAGAGCGGGGGTCAGGTGGGCGCGCGAACAGCTCGTCATCGGCCAGCTGGACCCCAGCAGGCACTGTCTCGGAGGGCCGGGTACCATTGTAAATGTGAAACTTACAGTGGGGGTTGGTGGCCATGGCCAAGAGCTCGAGAAGAGGGAACCAGTCCTGAGAGAGCTTGGTGACACACAACTCTACCAGACGATGGGTGTTATTGATTATGCACCTCTGCGGGGGGAGGGAAACGCAGGAGAACGAAGTCAGTCGGAGAGACGACGCTCGGGGAAACGTTGCGGTAGATGTAATGGCTTCCTAATGACAGAGACTAGCACTACCGTGTGCGACGCTGGGCTTAATGTGGCCAATTGTGCGCAGCTAAAAGAAGCCGCGGCCTCTTAAGAGAGGGTGAGTCAGAGCCATGTTTTACTGTTGGCACATCTTCCCCGGTTTTACTGAAAGGGGCCTTTGATCAGTGCCATGGTGTTTTAATGAAACAGACAAACAAGGCTAGAGCACTGAAAATAACACCGATTTCACAGTTCAGCTGGATAATGAAGAACTTGATTATAAATCATCTGCATTGCTTCGAAACAAACTGAAAAAATGAAAACAAACTATTAGTTGGAGGATGCGGTAGTGAAGAGCTGATAATAGAATCTGGGCTTGCAGGTTGCATAACTCACATGGATCTCGAATTTCCAGCCACTCACAGCCTCGTCCGTCAGTATTTTCGTGAAGGATATTGTCAAGCCATCACGGAAAAACCTCTGGCAGGCTTCACACTTGACATCAAGTCCTTGGGACAAAAAATCAACAGGGAAGGAAAAAAAAATCCATGAAAGGCTGACATTTGCAGATGCTGTAAGGCTGTAAAAGCTGCAATGAAAGGCAACTGCTCAAACTGCCAAAATCCATAGAACACAAACACATGACCAATGAAAAATATTCAAAATGCTTTAACATACACAAACAAGCCTGACGATAAAATTACAGGTTAACGATATGACTCAGTTTTGCATTCCAGGTATAATTCATGTCATTTATAACAATAAAAAAAAATAAAAAAACAATAAAATATAATAGTTATACAAATTAGCTTAGCCCTTTTACTCCATGGGTTCACCAATATAGTTAGCTATATTTTCAGCCATATAGATGAGGAAAATTGACCAAATTATTCAGCCACACTAAAAGATGGCTACACCAAATAAAGCAGATGTGTGTAAAATGTATAGTACACTGAAAAACATACAAATAATTTGTATTATTTAAAACTCATTGTACGACTCTCGGTTTTACCTTTTTTACAAAGATCTATAGCAGCTTCAAGAAGAACTTCTAATTCACCCTTTGGCAAAACTGGAACAACCCAGCGGGGTCTGCGGACACAAAGACACCAGCGTATGCAATGGCACTGCTTCCCATCAACGCCTCTGCCCACAGAGGGAGGTGAAGCAGGAGCGGCTATTTAACAGCTGTACCTGTTGATCATGTCATCCAGCTTGGCCAGGTCGGTGTGGGGGAAGGCAGGCTCCTCCTCCTCCAGCTGAGGTGGGCAGTCTTCCCCTCCCTGCTCATCTGGGGGGCTCACCGGAGAGTTCTCATTGGACGAGGTGGGAGAGGAGGTCTGTGAGAAACATTTCAGAGATGAGGATAAGAGAAATAGACAATAACATGTTCTTAAATCTAAGAAGCCGTTAAATGAAGAGAGCCTAAAATATTATATGGAACAATAATAGTTTTACGGGCAAATATTCAGTCATTTTTGGAAGGTGTACAAAAAAAGAATGTGACGATGTGCCCTGCTAAAACTAAATGTAATGTTTTTATAGTACTTTACATGAGTGAGTGATTGATGGAACTTCCAATTCACTCAGAAAAACCAACCCTGCTATATAACGTTTCCCAGGAAAAGCTGCTTCCCCTGGTATATGGTGAGCCCTGTTAAAAGCAGAGATAAATGCTCACACCATGCCCGCACAAGAGCTGCATGTTCAGAAAAGATAACTGTCCACGCTCCAAGACGAACTAAGACTATTTCTTGAGGCTACTCAAATATTTCTTCATACAAGACATTCTTGAGATCCACACAAAGAGTTCTGGTAAAATACTGGGGCTAGCAAGTAACGTGCAAAAGTGACCAACTATTTTTAAAAACTGCTGCTGCAGTTTGTCATATGTGGTCTGTGGATAACAGTTTTTATTCTCCCCCCAAAAAAAAAAAAAGTCAGATTTGTTACATTTAAGTTTTGAAAGGTTGGCTGGTGGCATCAATGTGGGATTCTTTTCCTTATCAAATGGGTTTGTAAAATCAGGCGCTGCCGAGCCAGGGAGCGCGAGAGAAAGGGATGCTGCCCCGTTTCTTCCTGTGGCAGAATGTGTGGATCTGAGGTGAATGGAAGCGGCAGAACTTGGGGAACGTGGGGGCGGCTGGAAAAGGCTCCTTCTGCTTGGCTGACCTACATATGCAGTTTGCTTCTCACGTCTGGGCTCCACGCATCTCAGACCAACTGGTGCTCCTTTCTCCACAAGCGCTTTTATGTTCACTGATTGGTCCCTTTCAGCATGCACTAGGTGCGAGTGTGGCCAGCTGCAGCCCCGACTTCCTCTCCTGAGCGCATACCAATACCCCTCAGCAGCAGGGCCCGCGGGGGTGGGGGTTTGTTCCCTTTCCTCGTCGGTGTCATTTGCCGATTACTGAAGGCTGGCAGTGGTCACAGAGGAGCTCGCACACGTAGACCTCCCCACTCCTGGTCATACGTACTCAGACTTGCCTCTGTACTTGTTTGGCAATTAATTCCACTGGAAATCCCCATGGATCCATGGCTAAATCCATGTATTGCACTGCTGTATCATTCTTGACTTAATATCAACACATTTCCAATGATTTTATGCATCATTACACTTCCGGAGAAAAATAGGCTATTTATTCCTCGCATACAACATCGGTTTGGACCAAAGCAGGCTGATTAGTGTTGTTCTTAACTTGTTTAAATAATAATTGAATACTTCTAACAGCCCACCTTAATACCAGCATAATAACAAATTCCACATTGTGAGTACAACCAAAAGCCAGCCCTCCCAATATCCCCAAAAGCAACAGCCCGAGATGGAAACAGGCCGCAGTCACTATGCGAAACGCAGTGTGGAGGAGCACATGGAAGGCAGCGACAAAGTGGAGCGCTGACCTGGTTTTGGGGCAGTGGTGGCTGGGACTGGCCGTCCGGAGCTTGGCCCTGGTCCTGACTATCATTCCCTCCCACGGGGGAGCCACGGGTCGTGGCAGTCATAGTGGACAGAGGGCAGATCTTTGCAATCTTGTCTGCTTATGTCGTTGGCGCACGGGAAGAAATCACTGCCTCCTGTGGACTGATGGATAACCGGCACACATCTGAAAGTGAAAGCACCACCTTGAGGACTGGGGGTGTTGCAGAGAACATTGCATAACCTGGAACAAAAAAAGAAAAGAAAAAAGAATCGAATCACACAGTGCAAATAGTGAACTGTACAACAGGCCATGGTACTGAATTTCAGTTGTACTCCTTCATATTTAATCTGGAGCCTTACTTCAATACTCTGCCAATGAAAACTATAAGCAGGCCATTACAAATACAGACACATTTTTGAAATAAGGGCAAAGCTCTCCATCAACATGTAGACTCATCACTGATTAACCAGTTAACAAACTGAAGCAGCAAGACGGAACATCTAAAACGTAAGACTCACCAACAAAAGAACATCTGGATCTACAGTTTGATTTTAAATTAGTTTTTTTTTTTTACAAAAAAAAGCACACCACTCTCACACGTTTACACTTTATACACACTTTGAAAAAAGTAAGAACACAAACACAGAGTCATGACCGTTCACGAAGATCCAGACATGCTGAGGGCAGCTCAAGTGTACTGAATGGAGCAGACCACAAAAAAAAGTGACATCACCCAAAAAACAAAAACAAACAAAAAAGACCAGTGGTCTTTCATGTCTTGTCAGAGCACTGCATCTGTAGAATACCTCTTAACCTGGTACAACAAGATAGCTGTGACCTGAGGCATGAACACTGAAAGTGTGGGAAGTTTGACACGCATCTACAGAGACATGCATAAAATGACTGAAGACACATTCTGAGGAAATAACTTATTGGATTCACATATCTCAAGTAAATGTTGTCATTAAGAGAATGCAATGTTGCAGGTTTGTTTAACTTTCACAATGCCATCTCAACTACTGCCCCACGTAAAGCTCAAAATCCCTCCCTAGGCAAAAGGAGCTGTTTTAGGTGACCTCCTGTATTATGCAACCCCCCCCCCCCCCCCCTCCACACAAATACAGGAAAGAATATTACATTTAGAACACAGAAAACGGTCAAGTTGCCTGCAAACTCTTCACAAAATGCAGAGAAACTGAAGTGTATAGTTGGTCATATCTGGAATCAAATGCTGCTTAGTGATAAGGGGGGGGGGGTTGAGGCCTGGACACTTATTCATGTTTTGTTTATACTTTTATAAGTATTAAAAAAAATATGCACAAACTGTTCCACATCATTTCAGTCAAGTAATGCTTACTTAAAAGTGTTACCCGACATCAGGTTTAAAACCAGTATGAGTACTAAAAGGTATGTTAATGTTAAACTGAAAGCACTGTGACATGAAACAAAAGAGAGAACATTTTCTTCACAATGACTCAACTGCTAGACGTAACAGGGGAAAAGACACAGGAGCTATAGGTTTATTTTTAAATGTGATTTTAAAAATTCTTGTCTGCAATTACCTCTGCTAGCATTTAAATGCACTGCACAGCCCATCAAACATCCAATTTGGCCAGGATGTTTACATTCTGAGCTACAGCTGCAAATATATATATAATATATATATATATATATACACACACACACACACACACACACATATATATATATATATACACATACACACAACCAAAACATACACGCACACGCGCTCATTTGTTTAGGTTTCCTGTTTATCGCTTGGAATGCGATAAAAATTTAACAGTACACCGCCCATGTAAAAAATAAAAAAAACTTCATTTATGCATTGCCAATATGCGATGCTCGGCAAACTAGCTACTCAACGATCTACCGAGCTCTTTCAGATTAACTGTAATAACGATCAATAAATACATGGTTATTTACGCATAAGTAGCTACCACAGTGGAATAATAATAACGTCCCACCGACACGGCTCATTTCAGTTTATTTAGATCATACCACATCTACCAAAGCCTGCTTTTTGTACTTTTGTAAAAAGATAACTTTATATAATGCGTATACCGGATGCAAAATAAAACAATAATAACTACAGATCGCAGCAAAATTTGTTCAGCACATTTAGCAAACTGAGCTAAATAGTGAGCTAGCGAGCTGCTTCGCCTGTTGTCAGACCGAGCAAAGTTAGCCAGTTAGCCAGGTACATACACATACGACAGCTAGAAAAAAACACGATAAAATATTACAACATTAGCCAAGTATTACATTCCTCGTTGTGTGATATTATCGTTAACAGCTGGCTAGTAACATTGTGGGCTCGTTGGTAAGCAAGGCTATCAAATTATGTAGTTAACCGAGACAGGCAACCAAGATGAGGGACCTCACGTAGCCATCTCTAGCTAAGCTACCCACCTACCAGGCTAACCACAGAAATTTCTGGACAGAAATCACATTTACAGTCAAATACGAACAGGAGGCACTTTTGTTTTCCAGTGAGACGTCCAGCTGTATACAAAGCCAGCTGTAATCATTTTTTATGGGGAGTTAACGATACCAAGAAAATAAGTGTTCAGGCCTAAAAGGATGAGGCCTAGTTTCCTCGTCATCATGTAGCACGCTAGCTGCAGCTAGTAAGTTATATACCTCGACAAAAGTGCCTGTTACTTGGACAGTGTAGGCTTGCTAGCCAGCTAACGATCCATTCTGCAGTTTTAGATATTTAATGCACATTTGATCGGATTGCATAGTTTTAGCGTTGCTGGTTTAAAAGGACCATCCATGTAAAAGAGATTAAAACATCAAACGACACTCTGAAGAGAGTTGAGTTAACAGGGCGACATTGCATAGGCATCTATAATGAAATGCAATCACAGTGAACTTAGGTGACCAGCTATCGGCTTTTTTAAACGACCAAACAGTTAGTTAGCTAGCTGGCTAGGTTATCGGTTTGGCTAACCTGCTGATTTAGTAGAGAACAGCTGGATCGGGCCTGGCAGAGAACTTTAAATGTGCTCAAATTAGCCCTCTAGCACATCTTAGCTCTCGCTAGGCTATTCACTGCCAACCCCGAGTTAACATGAAGTGCACGCATAAGAAACGAGAACACCCAGTCGTCTAACAACTCATCAAGAACAGGCCTTAGCTAGCCAGCTACGTCAAAACCACTTGTTTGTTTTCAGATGCAGAAAACCACAGGCTCGCTAGATGAGCCATATTTGTTCGCTAGCCAGCCACCTCTAGCTACCCCTCTTTGTACTGTAATACTGTTTAAAGTTCTTTACCTGACGTTGCTAGCTAACCGTTAGCTCCAACTGCGGTGTTTAAATTATTTGGTGAGATAAATAATAATAGGTTGGTAACGTATTGGATGACAAATAAATGGCTCTTAACTCTACAATGACAGGAATTCGGCAGCTAAGCTGTCTGCACTGACGTTGACTGATAACGATAGCTAGCTTGCTAAGCTGCCCGTTTAGCCAATGCTAGCTAACTAGCTACATAGCAAGTAACCCTTGCCACTTACCAAAAATCAAATTGGACCTTCTCCCTTTCGACCGCAGACTTTGGTCAATTACGTACTGCTAGAAAGTTCGGCTGTGTCATACATTTATCTCCTGCTCGACATATATTAAACTGTCTCCGATTAGGTCCCTGTTTTTTTTTTGTCTACTGTTGGGTGTTTTTCCTGCGTCACCAGCAACGGCTGCCCCCCCCAAAGTCTCTCGTCAGTTCGGTTTGAGCCAGTCGCTGTGCTGTGCAAGTACCGCGCTCTAGTTCCCATAACTTGGAAGTATGATCCATCGGGCATGCGTAGTTATGGCTCACTAGGCCGATTTAGAAATCACCGTACTTTTCTTACTACAACGAGCACTTCCTAAACAAAACCAAAAGCAAAAAGATCAGGAACATTACATTAGTATATGTATGTTAATCAACTGACTGCTTATGCCCTTCATATTCGAAAAATAATATCCGAAATTTTCTGGAACTCTACATTTTGGGCCCTATAATTAATCATGGTGCCATATTTAGTGACAATTGTTAACAAAATAATTGTTGACAAGTTAGTTGCTCGTACTATGATCCAGCGATTAAATGCATGAAATCCAGCAGCGCATTACAGTGCCCTTGTTAAAAACCCTTAGCGACTTTAAATGGCCTTTAACTCTCCCAGCGCAGCTTTTTGTTTAGCAGATATTACTTTTTACTAGCATATCTATAATTATACATTATTAGATTTCTTATATTTTAAACTTGACAAAATGGATACATTCTTCATTCTGGTACATAATACTACAGAATTATAGTACCTTACAAATCGTTACAGTATCTTACAAATTGTTCATATGACATCCATTCATTAAATGAGATTATTTTGGAACAATCGTGAATCATGGATAAGAGCTTCAAAGATGCCCCAAAGAAGGAATTGATTACAATTGTAGCAAGTAAATATCACTTAATATGGTTGATGTATAAGCTTAGGGTGTCAGAAGCAAAGCTCCACGGCAGAAGTGAAAATGACCTTAGAAATTAGGTGTAAAACATGTTTAACCATTTATTTACAAGTGTTATAAAAGAGAAGTTGTTATAGCTGTATTTACTGTTTGGCAGTATATAATAACTAAACAACAACAGACAGTAAACAAATAAACAAAAGATCTTGGCAAACAAGTATCATTTATTAAAACAAACAATCAGTCAAAAGCATGAACAATAGAACTTTGAGGAAAATACTGCTACAAATAAAACATTTACAGTTTTGGCCCAAATTTTATAAAATAAGCAAAGAAGCAGAAACAACAAACTTATTATTGTTGCTGTTGTTAATACTACAGCTATTATTATTATTATTATTATTATTATTATTACATTTGTTTCCACCGTTTTATTTGGTTAGGGTTAAGGTTACTGTTGGGGGGGGGGGTCAAAAGTGCTGCTTCTAGGTTCCTTGTTCTAATGTTTCTGAAACACCGCTAAACTAATTGACTAATTCGAAAATGAGGTATTTGAAACCTGACGCTTTAACATGATCCTTGGTGGTAAACAACACGAAGAAAACTAAGCAGAGTAGAACAATCTTAATTTTGTGGACACACACGTTATCTCACACAGGAGATGTCGTCAAACACCGTGACCAGTTATTGTTCTGCAAAATAAAAGTTCCACGTTTACTTTTCAATTATATATTATTTTAAGGTTTTAACATGTTACATTTAATGCGTACGTTTTCTGATGTCAGTATTTATTTACAGGCATTGGATAAGCAGTCTGCATCAAGAAACATATTTAAAGGACGTCTCCACATGAAACTTTTATTTTAAAATAAATTCTAGGAAAAGAGGATTGGAAAAATTTTACAGAATTTTGCTTCACATATTGCTTAGCGATGATGGCGGTCAGGAGCGATGGGTAATTTTCAGGGCTAGCTGTTTCAGTAGCGGGTTTAAGGGAACTTTCCATGGGGTGAAGACATTTTGCCCACGCGGTAGCGTTAGAAAAAAATAATATAGTACTCCTTGTTCTTAAGTACGCGTTTGGAGGACGTCCTGTGTTGATTTATACAGCTCTACACAACTTGTTTAAAATGGCTCCGGTGCAAATCGGTTCAGATGGCCAACTGGTCCCCGTTGGGGGTCCAACCTCAGCGCCACAACCTCCTCCTGGTGCACCGGCCACTCAGGGGGTCCGTCTTAGTGTTTTGATTGAGTTCCTTCTTCAGCGGACCTACCATGAAATAACGTTGTTGGCTGAACTGTAAGTGATTTCATGATAACACGCTAGCTAACTTTCTGGGCTTCTTCAATGAATAGACATAGCTTAGCTAGCTAGCTTATCTTGAATAGTAGCCATCTGTGCTAACTAGCTAACCAGTTCGCATTGCAACACCAAGCTTTAGCGTTAGCTTTTAGGCAAGTCAGTGAGGCAGAACATATTTATCCTGGTTTCTGCTCTTAAGTAGTTTTCTAACTTCGTTTTTCAGATCAAACCTTTCTGCTTTGTAGCCAGCAAGTTTAGCTGTATCATTCGCATAAGGACTGACCAAGTTTTCATTAGAAATCTAATTCACACCTTCATAACTGGCTACTAGCTAGATACCTCTATTCACCAGTGGTATAAACTAACGTCACCTAACACTGTTGGACATATGTGTTAGTGTTAAGTTAAGCATACATTTGAAATAGATAACTAATAATTGGAATGTTAACCGAGAATTGTTAGTTTGCTTACCGTACAGTTCTTGTATATACAGATTTTTTCCCCTGATCTACAGCTGATTTTGATAAAAATGCTAATATTATATTTGTGTCATATTTATCTTTTTAAAATCCCCATGTTTATCCTTATTCTCCTTTCAGACTTCCACGAAAAACAGACATGGAAAGGTGGGTAACATCCATCAGGTGTATTTAAAGGAATAATAAGTAGCATTTCAACATTTTCTTGCTTGTTCACTTAAAGAGCCACATCTTTAATGATCGTGTTCTCCGTCATTTGAACATAACAGTCATTTCTCATGATGAAATGATCGTGGCAGTCATGTTGATTTTTGCCCTTGCTGCTGTTTTCTGACAGGAAAATTGAAATAGTCCAGTTCGCCAGCCGGACGCGGCAGCTTTTCGTTCGGCTCCTTGCTCTTGTGAAATGGGCAAGCAATGCTGGAAAAGTGGAAAAGTGTGCGGTGTGTTGTCCTCAGATTTTGCATTTCTATTCCCTAATTACATTTTCTAGCTGCTCTGTCTATTCCTACAAAGTTCACAAAATGTCAACCAGTACACGTTAAGGTTTGGGCTGCCATCTTGATGCAGAAGATGTAAGGGATGGGTGAAGGCATGCCTACCCACTACTGCCATTTATGCCCCTCTGAGACGAACTGCAGGCTGTACTGGATCCTTACTGTTCTTTCTGTTTACAGATGATTTCTGCATTTCTGGACCAGCAAGCTTTCTTGTTTGTTGACACGGCGGACCGACTGGCATCGCTGGCCCGGGACGCCTTGGTTCATGCCCGCCTGCCGAGTTTTGCCATCCCTTTTGCCATTGATGTTCTGACTACTGGATCATACCCACGTCTTCCCACATGCATCCGGGTAAGTACTGAATCCCCCCCCATGAGTCATCACCCACTTGTTGTCAGACTTAATAAATAATTAATAAACACTTGTTTTTCATGAGATGCTAGCTTGTGAGAACTGCTGGCTACCCATAAGCAATAAGAAGTGTGAATGTGTTATTTTCCCTTTTGAGTCATGCATCGATATCCAAGTTGTGCTAGAGCTGTAAAATTGTGTTTCATTTCAGGACAAAATAATCCCTCCAGACCCTATCACCAAAGCAGAGAAGCAGACCACTCTGAACCAGCTCAATCAAATACTCCGACATCGACTAGTCACCACTGATCTGCCGCCTCAGCTTGCTAACCTCACCGTGGGTAGGTACTCATCCCAACCTGTCTCTTCACAACAAAGGTTCGTGTTGCATCATAACAAACCACTATGCCACGTGATGCGAACCTTTTTTGCTGTCGTTCGCTGTCCGTTTGTAGCCAATGGGCGGGTGAAGTTCCGTGTGGAGGGTGAGTTTGAAGCCACCTTAACAGTGATGGGAGATGATCCGGACATTCCCTGGAGGTTGCTGAAACTGGAGATCCTGGTCGAGGACAAGGAGACAGGGGGTGTGTATATAAATATACTTCACAGTCCACATAAGGGGAGCATATGATCTTTGTCCTGTTTTCTAAGGTGCTCAGCTGGATGCTAATATATTCCGATGTGTTTGTGTCACAGATGGCCGGGCCCTGGTCCACAGCATGCAGGTGAACTACATCCATGAGCTGGTGCAGTCCCGCTTGTTTGCGGATGAAAAGCCCCTCCAGGACATGTACAGCGTCTTGCGTATCCTTGCTGCCACTTCCTCCACAGTGCTCTCAGTCACCTCTCCCCTACGGTCCCTTACTATTCAACACAGTCGCAATAAGTCATGACACATTGTTTGTGTCACCGTGTACTGGTTGATGCTTGGGCATATCCGTTTAAAAAAATTGTACCCTTCTGGTGAACTTGCATTCAAATTCGAATTTGATTGAAATGGAGAAATTTGAGCCAAAGCTTTTGGTTACCGGGTCAGTGTAGCTTAACCACACGGGTGCTGTTAGGCACGTTCCCAGTGGCTGGCAGACTCCTGCTGCAGACGCTGTGTTCGATGAGCTGCGTCTGCGCGCAGCTGCGTTGGGTCTGCAGCGTGACCGGCTTCGTCCCCGCAACACTGCGCCCGCTCGTTTAAGCTCAGGGCAGGGTGCTTCGTGAGACTTTGCCCGTGAGACTTTGCCCGTGAGACTTTGCCTCCTTGACCGACCTGGCCAGACTCCTTCTGCCTGTCGCTGCAGCTGGAGGTGCTGCACTCGCAGACGCTGATGCTGGTTCGCGAGCGCTGGGGAGACCTGGTGCAGGTGGAGCGCTACCTGCCCGCCAGGTGCCTCACCCTGGCTGTCTGGAAGTAAGACCCCGCCCACTCACCCCCCTTCCCCCTGCCTCCCGAACGCGTGATCCGTCTACGGCAGAGAGACTCACGCCGCTCGTCTGCTCCAGTCAACAGGTGCTGGGCCGCAAGACGGGCACGGCGGCCGTGCACAAAGTCAGCATCAAGATCGACGAGGCGGACGGATCTAAGCCATTGCAGATTTTCCATGAGCCTCCATTGCCAGCATGTGACTCTAAGCTAATGGAGAGAGCCATGAAGGTGAACAGCGCTAACAGCGCTAACAACGTTAACAGCGCTAACGGTTTAGTACATGGGCCAACCTGATACTGGTGTTACTCCTAAACAAACTCAGCTTTGGTCTTTTTTTTTATCACTATTGCAGATCGACCATCTCTCAGTGGAAAAGCTTTTGATTGACAGCGTTCACGCCCGGTCCCATCAGAAGCTACAGGAACTCAAAGCCATACTGAAGAGCAGCAACCCCAGTGACAACTGTAAGAGTGATTTGCTCTCATGCGTCGGGGGTCTTCCCCTTTAAGCGTGGCCGGGAGCGCCTGTTATTGGGATGTGCGACTACCGTGGGTTTGTTTGGTTCCAGCGTTCATAGAGACCGCGCTGCCCACGCTGGTCATCCCCATCCTGGAGCCCTGCGGACGATCGGAGTGTCTTCACATATTTGTCGATTTGCACTCGGGAATGTTTCAGCCAATGCTGTATGGAATTGGTAAGGTCACGTAAAAGGGTATTCAATTATCCCAAATGCTTGTTTATTTAAATGAATTGATCCATCTGTTTTGGCTAATAACGGCAAATATAGTTTTTGACATGACTGACATCTACCAGCTTCGTTTGCAGATATGGTGACAAGTGTTCTGCTTTTTGTAAATTTGTTTGGGGAAACAGGGATGACTATTGTATGAAGTAAAAGTTCATATAAGCTAAAAAAAAAAAAAACACAAACTAAAAAAATGCAGTATAACTCTAGATAGCCTTTCACCACTGATACTAGCTATAATAATGATGTTGGCTGTTGCTCTCTAGATAGCCTTTTACCACTGATACTGATGACCCCCCCCCCCCCCCAGATCAGTCCATGCTGGATGACATTGAGAAAACCATCAATGATGACATGAAGCGTATCATCACATGGCTACAGCAGCTGAAGTAAGCATTGTCCCCTCGTGAGCAGACCCGCGTCGGAGCCGTGGTCGATGTTTAATGAGAGAGTCTCCGTTCTGTTTGAATAGGTTCTGGTTGGGCGAGCAGAGGTGTAGGCAGTCCATGAAGCATCTACCCACGCTGTGCACGAATACTCTCCATTTGTCTAATTCCTCCTCTCACCCAGTGGGCAACCTATCAAAACACCGCCTCTTCATCAAGCTCACCCGCTTGCCGCAGTACTACATCGTAAGTGTGCGCGGTGTCCCCTCTTCTGACACATCAGTCGTCCTTCAGGGCAAACATTTTTGTTTGTTTTAAAAAGGCCGTCACCGAAGGCATCATCTTTTGTTTTGCCTTTGTGACCTAAAGCTGCTTTCTCCCCTCAGGTGGTTGAGATGTTTGATGTGGCGAGCACTCCCACGGAGATGCAGTATAAATACTACTTCCTGTCGGTGAGTCAGCTGGAGGGGGAGGGGCTTCCCTGTGCGCTGCTGCTCCAGCAGTTCAAGCCCAAACTGGAAGAGCTGGTGCAGGACCTCTCCTCGGGACGCGTGGCCCGCCCGGGCGCCAAACGCAAGGTGCGACCACGTCTGCTCGCCCGAGATAGATAAAGCTTCCCTCTGTTTAGAGTCTAAATGTGCAGGAGATTTGGTGTTGGGGAATCCTCCGCTTGTCTATGCAGCTGTCGGGAGAGCAAGGTTCTGGCGAGCCCAAAAAGCCCAAACGCTCAGGGGAGATGTGCGCGTTCAATAAGGAGCTGGCCCACCTGGTGGCTATGTGCGACACCAACATGCCTCTCATAGGCCTGCGTTGCGAGGTACGGGCCGGCTTGAACACCTTTGGACGCTTTCATTAGGAGACGTCGGTATAATGTGAGGAAGATGTGATTCCCTCCTGATTTGTCCTCCCCGTCCTTTAGTTGTCCACGATGGAAATCCCTCATCAGGGGGTCCAGGTTGAAGGGGACGGCTGCACCCATGCTATACGAGTCCTGAGGTAAGACCCAGCATGCTTTGCCTCTAAACGCGCCCGAGGAAATGGACTTGCGGGCTCGCTCGCTTCCGTGTAACCTCATCAGAAATATCGAGGTTTCACGGAGCCTGAGATTTTTTGGAGAATTCCATGTTTTGTGTCGCTGCAACGAACCTGCTACCCTCTCCTCCCAGGGTGCCGCCCTCTAAAGGCGTGAGCGAGGAGACGAGGAGGGCTCTGGAGCGCTCCCTGCTGGACTGCACCTTCAGGCTACAGGGTCGCAACAACCGCACCTGGGTGGCAGAGCTGGTCTTTGCCAACTGCCCCCTCAACAGCAAAGAGCAGGGTGAGATTTGCCCCCCTCCTTCAGCACCAGCTCCTGCATTAGAAAGGCGTGTGATTGGACGGCTGAGAGCTCTGCCCCGTGTGTTTTGCGCAGCTTCCACGCGGCACGTCTACCTGACGTACGAGAACCCGTTATCGGAGCCCGTGGGAGGGCGGAAGGTGGTGGAGATGTTCCTGAACGACTGGAGTAGCATTAGCCAGCTGTACGAGTGTGTGCTGGAGTTCTCCCGCGCCTTGCCTGGTGAGCGCTCTGCCATATTTACTTACATATTTACATATGTGCACAGTATGTTGACATGGATATTCAGGTTACGGAGACGCATGTAGATTACAGTTCTGAGTATATGTGATGAATTGCACTTCTGTGAATGTAGTAGAAAGCTGCTCTGGTCAGTGTGGACTTCACGTGACCTCTGAACCTACTTTACTTTATAAAAACTCAAATTCATCTTTTGCAGAAATGCCCTCCTACCTGGGACTGTTCTCTGAAATACGGTTGTATAATTATCGGAAGCTGGTTCTGTGTTACGGTAACACCAAAGGCAGCTCAGTACGTACAGATCTGTATAGCGAACACTTCCCTTACACAGTGTTGCTAGTGAATGATTGGCCAGTTTGTATGCTAATTGGTTGTTCAGCGTGCTTACTGGCTAAGCTGCCTGTAACACTTGGTATGCTGATCTCCGTGAAGGTGACGATCCAGTGGAACTCGGTGACCCAGCGTTTCCACCTGGCCTTGGGCACGGTTGGGCCCAACTCGGGCTGCAGTAACTGCCACAATATCATCCTCCACCAGCTGCAGGAGATGTTCAACAAAACCCCCAACGTGGTGCAGCTCCTACAGGTCCGTGCTGGCTCTCCTCTTCGGATTTGCTGCGAAGTAGTTTTGTGCGATCTGCGCTCGCAGAGACGACCGATCACTTTGGAATGTCATCTCCGTGATTCCACCGGCACAATCTGCTCCGTCAATAATTGCCACTGTGGAGGAAAAAAGAAAAGAAATGCACTTTAGTGTAATTCTTTAGCATGTGTTAACTCCACATGTTGCTTTCAGGTGCTGTCAGACACGCAGGCCCCTTTGAATGCCATCAACAAGTTGCCCACGGTCCCCATGCTGGGCTTGACCCAGAGGACCAACACGGGTTACCAGTGTTTCTCCATACTGCCCCAGTCGCCCACCCACATCCGCCTGGCCTTCCGCAACATGTACTGCATCGACATCTACTGCCGGAGCAGAGGCGTGGTTGCCATCCGCGACGGCGCCTACAGCCTCTTCGATAACACCAAAATTGTAGAGGGCTTCTATCCTGCTCCTGGGCTGAAGGTACAAACTTGAGTGAATCCATAACTTGAGTGAATCCTGAGCTTATTAAGCTTTGTGCCCTTGGTCACATGACCATGGCAGCTGTATTTGGTATTGGTCGTTGTCTTGTGTCTGGTTTTGCTGATTTGCGAAACGTGTGCGATCTGTAGCTGTTAACTCGTGATTGTTTGCGTCTGCCGCAGACCTTCTTGAACATGTTTGTGGACAGCAACCAGGACGCGCGGCGCCGCTCTGTTAACGAGGACGACAACCCTCCTTCGCCGGTGGGCGTGGATGTCATGGATACACTCATGCCCCACATGCAGCCCCAGCAGCCAATCCGAAGCCACGGAGTTTATCCGCCCCTCACGTCTCCGCCCACCCCGTACCACGGCAACGTGGCCCCATCGCCCTCCATGATGCCGACGCAGTCGCCAGGTAGGGCGTGCGCCTGGCGCCTCACGTGGTCCGCACGTGAACCGCTGGCCTCCCCTCTCTTCACTCGCGCCTTGCTTGGCATCCCGCCGTGACGGTAGGGCACAGAGACGAAGGCGGCCGCGTGTCTCACCACAACCCCCAAACCCCCCCTCCCAACCCCCCTGCGAGCGCGGTGTGCCAGCTAGCCTGTCTCTGTGCATGCATGCATGCAGTCATTTGGTCTCCGTGTGTTCGCGTCATCACTCCACCCCTGTGCCTGTCCACCCATCTCCACCTAGGGGCCTGCAGTTGCTGTCCTGCCTTGGCTTTAGAGAAGAGTGTGTGAGTGTGTGTGTGTGTGTGTGTGTGTGTGTGTGAGAGAGAGAGTGAGAGGGAGAGAGAGATGGGAGCAGCTGTCCAATGAGGCCACTGATCAGTTGATTGTGTGCAGGGAACATCCACGCAGCCAATTCCCCTAGCGGAGCTCTGCGGGCCCCCTCGCCTTTCGGGCCCACCCCGTCCCCCTCCTCTCTGGGCATTTCTATGGGCCAGACCTCCAACTTTGCCAGCCCACATGGTAAGTGCCTGAGGGGCTTCCGGAGCTGGGTGGTGGCCTCGAGCAGCCTGAATGAGTGAGGAGCAGCTCCGTGCAGACTCCGTAAGAAGGCTCCGTTGCTTTGTCTTACATGGACAGCTCTGTGGTGGGTGGTGCAAGGGTGGTGCAGACACTCATGTCTTACTAACATCACTGCTGGGCCCTTACCGGGTTCAATGGGCACTTGGTGTTTGGTTGGCTTTCACTACTAATGTGTGTGTGTGTGTGTGTGTGTGTTGTTCCATGAACGAGACCTTACTGACCCCTGACCGTTTATGCATGCGTTCTACGAGGAGGCCAGAGGCCCATTATGAACAAAGTCACAGAATTCTGTTCTGTTTCATTGTAATCAAGTTTACATTGGGTCGTTTTTCGGGTCCTTGAACTGACTTCTGTTTAAATCTACGATTCATTCAGTGATCAAGATTATTTTTTTTGCTTCATGGCGGGGATAAATTTCACCTCAGATTGTATGTGCGTGTGTGAGAGAGAGGAGAGAGAAAATTGTATGCCAAGCTTAATCTGGGACATAAAAAAATCATTAATTTCACAGAATATGATTGTAATCCATGTGGTGGTTTGTGATTTTTGCCCTAATAGCTCATGATGGTGAATGTATATGAGAGTTGAGTGGTTGGATGGGTGGGTTCATGTTCCCTCTGCGTCTGTACCACAGGCACTCTGGACCCCAGCTCACCCTACCCCATGGTGTCCCCCAGCCAGAGGGCAGGTACATGGCCTGGCTCCCCGCAGGTCTCTGGCCCCTCCCCTCGTATCCATGGCATGTCTCCCGGCAACCCTTCTCTCCACTCCCCAGTCCCGGACGCCTCCCACTCTCCTCGCGCTGGGCCCAGTGAGTAGTCACGCGGTTCCGTCGTGCCAGCGACAAACCCGGTCGAGATCGGTGTGCTCATCCGCCGACAACGATGAAGCCGCGGCGATAATCATTCCGCGCCGTGTTGCCACGACGACACGCGTGACGAGCTGTTCCGTGGATTCTAGGTTCCCAGGTGATGCCAACCAGCATGCCCCCCCCACGGAAGCTACCTCAGCGCTCTTGGGCCGCCTCCATTCCCACCATCCTTACCCACAATGCCTTGCACGTCCTGCTGCTGCCCTCGCCCACCATGTGTCTGGTGCCGGGCCTGGCCGGCAGCTACCTGTGTTCCCCGCTGGAACGCTTCCTGGGCTCCGTCATCATGAGGAGGCATCTGCAGAGGATCATCCAGCTTGAGTCCAACGTGAGTGCTGCACACGTGTTAACGGGCTTCATACGCAAACAGCACTTCAAAATGTGATTGTAAAGTGATTTGTCAAGGTAGTTAGTCTAATGCATGAAGCATTAGAAAATCATCCAGTAAATTTCCAGTGAAACAGGAAGATGTAGATTAAACTAATTTTTATTGCCAACTGTATCCTGACGATTTTTCACCAGGCTGAATTTTGATTGCATATATTGGCAAACAATGACTTTTTGTTGCAGCCTCAACTGTACTCAACTGTACTCAACTGAGTGACATTTCCTGTAGCTCTTTCCATATGTTCATGACTACTTAATGACTCCTGGTTCAACGGGCCTCCTTCCTTTGTCCCAGCTCACCATTGTGAACTCCAACGAGCCGGGCGTCATCATGTTCAAGACCGATGTGTTGAAGTGCCGGGTGGCTCTGAACCCGAAGACCTACCAGACGCTGCAGCTGAAGGTCACACCAGAGAACACCGGCCCCTGGTCACAAGACGAGCTGCAAGTTCTGGAGAAGTTCTTTGAGACCAGGGTAAAAGAGGATCTTCTTGAGCAGAGAACGCCAGCTGTAGACTCTCCTCTTCAGAGATTATAATCTAGATGACAGCAAAGAAATGCATTCACTTGAATACATTCAATACCAGATCATGTAAAACCTTATTGATATCAGGAGTTACAGGTTTAAAATAGAAAAATAAACACATGAGACATGAACGTTTTTTGAATGCTTTTATGTTGTCAGGTGGCAGGTCCACCGTTCAAGTACAACACACTCAACGCTTTTACCAAGCTGCTCGGAGCTCCCACCAATATTCTCAGAGACTGTGTCCGCATTATGAAGCTGGAGTTGGTGAGTAAAAGTGTGTGTGTCTGCATGTGTGTGTGTGTGTGTGTGTGTGTGTGTATGTGTGTGTGTGTAACCCGTGTCATCTGTGCTCCTGCAGTTCCCTGACCAGGCTGCCCAGCTGAAGTGGAACGTCCAGTTCTGCCTGACCATCCCCCCCAGTGCCCCCCCCATAGCCCCTCCTGGAACCATTGCTGTAGTGCTCAAGACCAAGATGCTCTTCTTTGTGAGTACATTGTAAAACCACCCTCGAAGTTTCGCACAATAGGTCGCGGAAAGCAGCGCGTGTAATGTCGCTTCATGTGTTTAATCTGGAAGGAAGCAATTCAGTCATTGGTCTTATTCTGAATCGAGACACAAACGAGTGCATAACCGAATCGAACACGAGTGAATAACCGAATCGAACACGAGTGAATAACCGAGTCCGTGGTGGCCCACAGCTCCAGCTGACCCAGAGGCTTCCGGGGCCTCAGGAGCCCATCAGCATCATCGTGCCCATCGTGTACGACATGGCCACGGGGCTGACCCAGCAGGCCGACATCCCCCGTCAGCACAGCTCCTCCGGGGCCGCCGCCCTCATGGTCAGCTCCATCCTTCGGAGGTTCAACGACCACCATCCAGCGCGGCCAGGTGAGCTCTCCCGACCCCCCCCCCCACCCTCCAGTCCTCGCAGAGCACCTGCTTCTGCGCCACCTTTTAGTATATTAGGAGAGCTCTCCGTTTGTAACGCACAGATCTTTTCTTTCAGGAGAATGCACCATATTTGCCTCAGTTCACGAGCTCATGGCTAATCTCACCTTGAACCCTGGTGGACGGCCATGATGGAATTCACTGCGGCTTCTACAGACTGAGCTACAAATGTATTCAGGCTCGCCTTGCTTGGAAGAGGCCCCTGATTCTCAGCTACAACACGTGAACGTTTCTTCAGGTGTACAAACTTCTTTTAAAAAGAGGAAGAGAAAATATGATGGACTACTCTCTGGTTCTGTTTCGTATAAAGAGCATATGTAAATGAAGGACGGCACACTTGAAAACGTGTTTGTTGAAAATACCATGCATACTACTAAAAATTCAGGACAAGATTAAGAAGAGGATGATTTATTTTTGTTTCAGTGCACTTCCTAAATAAAGGTTTCAAAATAGATAAATAGGTTTGTTTACCTTCAACTGTAAATGTTTTTAATTTTTATTTTAATGTCTGCCTTTAAAAAAAAAAAAGCATTTTGGAAAAAACTTTATTCATTTTTATAATGCAAGATATCATCAATACTGTGTGGATATTGGGGATGTATTCTTTATTATGACACTATTTAATGTTTTTTTATTATGTAATAACTTTGACCTCTTTCATTAAATCTGTCTCATTGAATACTGTTGCGACTGTGACAGATTTTCTAAATATGATGTTGCCATATGTGATAAGTATTAAGTCCTCTGATTTCATGTTGGTCTCCAGGAAGTAATGTTTGGTTTTCAAAGTAAATTTGAGTATTTGTACAAATCTCAACATGGAGAGTAGAGGTACAAAAAACTAAAAAACAGACTCCTTGATGAAGGTTCACGTTGAAATACGTTTAGACACTATTTGCCTGTAGCTGTGTCAGGACTTTCTAATTTAATGAAGACTGCCATGGAGATTTTTTTTTTTTAATTTGAGTACTGATTAAATAGCTATTGTGGGAAGCTGTTTCTTATATGGCTTTAAAAAAGATGTCAGAAGTTCTAAGTGAGGGATCTTCAGCTAGAAATTCAAAGTTGGTGAACAATCTTTGATGGCTTGACAATAAAATCAAAAGGGTGTTTGGCTGTGTTAAAAGTAATAGCCCGATAAATACTGTTAAACGATGTTCATTTAATGCTGTTTAAATGTAAAATTAAATCTTGAAATGCTGACGTTGTAAGGTACTTCTGGTTGAGGGGTGTTTCACTGTTGGAATAGTTTTGATGAAGAGCTCTTTGTAGGGAGCTAATTACAGCCGAGAGCTAAGTGCCTGACTTATTGTTGAAACCGAGGAGTATTTAGGTGTTGGAGTAGTTGTGATCTGAGGCAATTAGACTGATGGGGTAGTTGTTGAAGGGCTGTGGAGGGTAATTTTGGTTTGGGTGATTGGCTGTGGGATATTTATGATTGATGGTATTTAGCTGTTGAGGTACTTGTTATGATGAAGGTGATGGGGTAGTTGTTGGGGCTGTGTGGGTAATTTTAAGAGGGAAATGCCTGTAGGGTATAACTGGTTATTTAGCAATTGAAGTAGTTATTTCTGAAGGGTTATTTCAGGGGGTCAAGGGGTGCTTTTTGACAATTTGCCTGATGGAGTAGATGTTGTGGCCTTTGGGTATTTTGGGTTGAGGGGTAATTTACTGTGGGGTAGTTGATGCTGAGCAGATATTTAGCTGTGGTTGAAGGTTGTAGTTTTTGAGTGCTATTGGGCTGTGGTTTAATTTCTATGGGGGAAAAAATCTACTTTCCCCAATGTCACATAAAATTCATAGTCTGATTTGTGAATAAGAAAAAATGCCAATATGTCCATTAGACAAAAGGGATAAATGGAGGCTGGTTAACAGATTCATGGCAACAAATGTGCTACAGTCTGCAGCTGTACATCTACACACGGTATTTGCAATAAAATATTAGAATTGAGAGTGGAGTGTATTATGTTTAGGTAGGTACATTTAGGTTTTAGGTATTTATGTAGGTAAATTTAGGGTATTACATTTGTGGAAAGACAGCTATAGGAAACCGTATTATTTTATATGCTATTATAACTTTACTTTTACATTTACATTAATATATAGCTCACGTCTGCTTATTGAGTCCAATAGGCTGTGCATTGTTTAACAAACGTGTGGGTTAAAATATCGTATGGTTATCTTCTAAAATCATAAACTAACATTCCAATAATAAAATTTATGAATTAACCACAGTTATTATACATTTCCCATTTGGCGCTTTGCAGATAAACCTGCGTGGAATCATGTTTCATGTTGGTATCCTTTTCGTTGGGAAAGGGTGTGTTCAACGTCCTTAGACGATCAAAGCTCTATTAGATGCAACGGAAAATACAAAACTGTACGCTTTTAGGTGATTACGTCATACAGATCGGTGGGATGCCGACATTCGTGAATCTCGAGGTTGGATGAAGCTTACGTAAAATCATAGTAAAAGTAGGCTACTGATTGAAAATAGGTTATACTGGGTAAAGGTTCGCGTAGCGTGGTGAGCAAAAATTCGTCGAGCAGATAACAGCCGCGGACGATGTTTGCATTGGAGGGATGAGAATCCTGTGTAAACGGAACAAAACCAGTGTGATTCTGTCGTAGCTCCTAGAATGGCAGCTGTCAGTCTAACAGCGCCGCTTTGCCAGCCGTGTGGTTACAATGCGAGTTTCAAAGGTACGTGTTTATCTCTCTCAGCTACGTTTGGCCTGATTTCTGTCTTTAGAGCTTATGGCGCGTGACTATGTAGCTAATAGACAAAGTTTGATGATCCCTTGATCCCTCACTTGAAGTTCAACGGTAGACTGTAGGCCTCCTTGACGCGTGTTTTTTTTTGTGCAGTTGACGTGTACTTGAAAAAGCCTCTGATGCCTGTCCACCTGAGCCCTGAGCAGGTGGCTCAGGAGATGCTCTGTCTGTGCGGTCAGCTGGACCTCCTCATCAGGGCTCAGGTGTACCAGGTAAACCTGCTAGCCGCGCGGGTTCCCATTCAGACAATAGCGACCTCGTCCGCAGCACTCTAACCTCCCTGTGTTAAGTTTCAGGGGCAGTCAAAGCAGGACAGGAGTCCTGAAGAATCAGAATATTTTCAAAAACAAGGCAAGCTTCACACAATCAAAATGCTGAAATATCGGCATTGCACCTGAAATATACGACAAACTGCAAACGTACTGTATTCTTGTTTCTTTGTATACAGGTGCTGAAATTATACATCAGATGAACCAATACCTTGAACACCTGCCGGAACCAGCACCCCTCCTAGAGGTAGCTGATTTAATCACAAACCCCTGTAATAATAGTTGAACAAGTAAACATTGTACTTTGGGATAAAAGGGGAACAATTCGCGCTAAATCCCACTTTTCCATCAGGACTATTTGGACATTGCTGGACTGTCTGCCATGTTCCCTCGAGTAGAAGTTTATATTATCCACAGCAGCCCTGTGGACATGCTGGAGACGCCGGCGATGGATGGTGAGGAAGCCATTTTGGCTCAAGCATCTATAGAGCATCAACACAAACAAGAGACAAGACACTTAGGCTGGTGTTGTGTCCTGAGGCCTGCTGACCTACTGTAGTCATGGCTACAGGGTACTTCCCTCACCTCGGGAGGCTGAATCAGCTGCTGGTCCTGAGTCAGCAGATGGAGGATGATGGGAAACACGTAGCGAGGCACAAGTACCTCCCCCATCAGCTTGCCGTTATATACGTGAGTTCAGATGCGCACTTGAGGGTCATAGGACCCCACGCGCTTCGTTAGTTTTATCACATTACTTCTTGATTTCGCTTTGTCGGCCTTTGCATTTTTTCATGAATGCAATTCTGTAACCAAGCTTTGTTATCACTTTGTTCATATTTTCATGGCACACGCACAGGGCCAAGTTTCCAGTAATATCAGGAAGTAGCATTTGTGCTGGTTTGCACTGCATGAGACTCTTTTGCACATCACATTTTTTTATGTTACAGCATGTTCTCAACTCTCTCAAAGACATACTGCCACTGTCCAGTATAAAGAGGGACATTGAGGCCAACTTTAAGCAGATGAAGATGTCTTTGGTTGCAGAGGAAGGCTCCCAGCAAGAACCCCAATTACCAGCCCAGTACCTCAGCTGGTGAGGGTGCTAATATATTTGCTGTGATGTCCCATGAATAGTCTATTTGTGTCAAAAGAAACATTTTGTAATTGGTGATGTTATGATCACTGATATGCATTACTACTTCAATAAGCTGCAGTTCTTTACAGGTAATTATATTTTACTTTTACAGGGTATCACAGTTAACACACAACATTACATCAACAGTGTGTTCACTCGCAGGAGAACTGCCTGAAGATCTCAGCCCAGTAACAGCCTTTGTCTCTATGTTGTCCTGACAAATCTAGTCTGTGGAGCAGATGGAATGGCATTCACATGTACTGATAAGTGATTGCAACTGACTGGTGGCATTTTTAGAAGTAACACACTTTAATGGCCAAGTGGTAATGTGTTCACCTGGTGACTAAGCAGAACACTATAGTTAGCAAACATTACTGGTTTCATGGCAAGCCACTAATTAACTGCACTGGACCAGACCTAATGAATGTTTACTGGACCAGGTTCTACAAAGGGGTATCAATCATAAAAATGTAGTAAATTAGAAACAGAAATTTAAGTAGACTGTATGAGAATGAGCCGTTACAAGCATGATTCGTGTTTACTACTATTGTAATAATACTATATAACATGGTGCTAAAACAATTCAGTGTACTCACTTGGAATACGATTAAAGATTTGTACTTTGCAACTCTTGCTACCTTGCTATCTGCTACCTTGATCGTAGATTAAATGATCATGAATTATTTATCATAAAATTTTACATTTTATATATTTAGAAAATAATTTAAGAGCGTGATGAATAAACACACAAGCATATTTTCTTCTACACATTTAGTGTTACAGTAATCGCAATAGATACCATCTTGGTGAAACGCTGTCTTGTTAAGCAGTTTCACGTAGTGACGTAATTACGTACGTGCGTAGGGCTTTGTTCAAGCTTAAGGGGACCACCGGATGGCGCACTACAGTCGCCGCTAACCTACTCTAATATTATTTACCATGCATTTTCAAAACCCAGTGTCGTCTTCCACTGGTAAGAATACAACTATGCTGCATCTCGGTTCGTATGCTGACTGAATAGATCTTTAAAACATTTCTTAGCGAATGGAAAGGAGAAATCGAAATGTACCAGCAGCTGCAGGTTATCCTATAATCATTCAGTCGAATAATTTCCAGCATTAAACTGCAGACTAACGGCATCCGAGAGTATCTTACTCCGTTAGCAATACACCTCTTCTGTTACTGGCGAATATGTACATAGTTAGGATCTAAGACCGCGTCGATCGACTGTTGTTTTCAAAATGAACATTAAAACCTGCGAAAATAAGGAAGAGACAAATCATGAGTGATGCCAACAGTGTCCAATCAAGTTTTAGGTTTCGTTTTGCGGACATATGTCTAACCAATGATCAATGGTGTGATGTTTCGTTTATTTTGATTTACCGGTTTTATTTCCTTTGTGTCTGAGCTATGTCTGTCTGTGTGTTTACTAACACTAGCCTACCCGCTACAACATATCCAAAATATTCCCAGTGTGGCCTTGCGCTGCACTGGTTTCACAGCTCCCAAGGCCAAGGCGTACTTTTCTGTGCAAGCATGAGTCGGTACTTTGTAGTCCAGTTTCATGATCTACTCTACATGACCAGAAGAATGTGGACTCTCTTCTCCTCAAGTCACTGAGTTCGGCCACACACCACCGCACAGATATGTAGTCGCCTTAGACAAACATGGGTAGCAGAATTGAAGAGCTCAGGAATCTCTGGAGCTTCTTGAGACGGGCTTTCATGTCCGAGCAGTTGCATACAAACCTAAGACCACGTTAGTGACCAAGGCATAGGATATCAAACAAGCCCATTAAGTATACGGACTGATAATACTCATGATCCACATTCCTCTGGCCATATAGTGTGTGTAACGGCGTGTAGATTACTGTGAAACAATGTGACAAGTCATCACATCAGTTCTAATATAACTCACAGTTGTTATTATATAGTCCACAGTTATAGCACAACATAAGCTACGAGCCTGTAACCGTATTATTGGTGAAAAAAACCTCTTGACTTAGTACATTTTTTGCAGCAATTTAAAAAACGTCAAAACCACAACCCAGTGCCACAAAATTATGTGAGAAGAGATGATAGCAGAACCAACATTACTCTCCAGATCAGTGCAAAAGTAAGACTCTTTGATATAGCATAGTGACACAATGACCTCTGCGTTGATCATCCAAACTAAAATGAATAACAGTAATCAACAACATTGTATTCTCAATTTTTGAAGAGAGAACTCCGTTGTAGACGTTTCTTCTTGCTCAGCCGCGAATCATACCTCCGGTGTGAGAAATGAAAACAGACAGAAGAATGTGGTAAGACATTATGCTCCACTATCTGTAACGTTTATTTTTACTTGGGATTTCCTCCATGTCATAAGAAAACTACTGTAGCAAGGGCACATAGTGTCATTTATGTGAATCACCAACGCTATTTCAATATTAATAGCGCCCCCTTGTGGAGCATTTTGTTTTTACTCTTATCGTGAATCATTTAACAAGCTTGATTATGACGGGCTTCACATCTAAAAATTAGTTAACCACACAATTTCTCATCTCTTTTTTATACTAAACATTTTCATTAAAAATGGCAAGTTTTGATAGATAGTGTAGTAATGATACCTCACGTGTAACAGCTTTGTGCTGTGATTTACACTGAGCGTTTTAAACATCTAGAGAGGGAAGAGGAAGGCCAGAGGTGGTTGTGAGAATGCTCAGAGGAAGACGGCCAAAGCCAGGGCAGAGAGTGAGCAGGCCAGAGATGGAGACGTGGAGGCCGTCACCTTGTTTGAGGTGGTTGCCATGGGGAGGAGTGCCATGCAGGTATGCACCTGTGATCCAATTCAGTCAAAATCACCTGTGATCAGAGGTGGACATTCCAGGTTCAGGAAGTAAAACTCCTTCCCAGGATTTTTGCTCAAGCTTGCTGGACTTTCTAATTAGTGCAAGCCAGGTAAAATTAGTGGAATCAAATGCAACCCAAGAAGCCTGAGCAAAATCTTGGTGAGGACTTTTACTTTCTGAACCTGGAATGTCCACCTCTGCCCGAGATCCAGTTTAGATAAAAATCTCATGTGATCCAGACCAGACAAAATCTCTTGCCTTTTGGCTACACCGTTGGAATCACCGTTGACTGTCAGTTATGCGATTTCTGTTGTGGTGTGGGATGTTGACGATGGATGGCTGGGAGGTTGACTGGAGGGTTTATGTGTGTTCTGAACACCCTCGCAAGGCCGTGGTGGACGACTGGATCGAGGCTTATATAACGGACAGAGAACCTGCTTTGCTTGACCTCATCAGCTTCTTCATCCAGTGTTCGGGATGCAAAGGCAAACCATTTAATTATGATTGACGATAAGAATTATTTTGTTAATGATGACTCAGTAATCCATTTTATTTTAAATTCATTTGCTAAACATCTTGCTTATCTTGACAAGCATCTTGACAGCGTAATTGCTACTTGCTCTAGGGGTAGTAACTGCTGAGATGTTTCAGAGCAAGGAAGACAGTGATGTCATGAGCAAGATGGTGGAGGATCTGGATCAGGTATCGTCTGATTTTCCGAGGAACCCTCATGCCACGTTGCGTTCTGTTCCTTTGTACATTGTGAAGTGTGACAGCTCTTTGTATTACAAATTGCAGAGCTCAGGTTTACAATACAAGAAATTCTTGGCATTCCCATGGATCCTCACTGTCACATGGCCCATGGACATGGTTAGTATGAAACTGACCACCATTCATGCGCGCATTCGAGTGTACAGACGTATCCTAAACGCCCGTTCTCTCCATGTGGACTTTCCCAGGACAGTGGCGAGTACCCTCTCGTTATGTCTGGTCTGTACTGGAAGAGGTTCCGCGTGAACTTCTGTGAATTTGTCCAGGTGCTTGTCTCTCAGTGCCAGTACAGCGTCATCTTCGACAA